>JAQQSK010007556.1:0-13932 GCA_028658325.1 Potorous gilbertii | reverse complement strand
TTTTTCTTAGATTATTATTTTTTTTAATTTTTCCTCCATCTCTGTCATTTGGTTTTTAAAGTCTTTTTAAAAGATCTTCTATAAATTCTTTCTGGGAAGATGATCATTTGACATTACTCTTTGAGGATTTCTTTACCTCAACAGCCTCCTCTGAAGGTAAACACCTCATCTCTATTCCCATAATAGCTTTCTGGAGTTGGACTCTTTCTCCTTTGCCTGTGCTTTTGTGAATAGCTTAATTTTAGTAATCACATCTAGCCCAGGGGTATGGAAATGATGCCTCTTGTCCCAGATCTTCAGTTCTCCCCTCTAACTCAGCACAAAAAACAAACCTCCAACCTCCTGTAAGTGGCCAAAGTCAGGATTTTCTGCCCCACTGCTTTTGTATTCACCAGGTATGTTCTAGTTCCTTCTCACCACATTGATCTTTGTAGCACAGCTGAGGTCTGGCTTTCTTTATCACCAGAGGTTCCCTCAATCTTCCCTGGCTCAAATGTCTAACTCCCCTCACTATGCTGGGGGTAAAATTTCATGTAACTGGAACTGATGCAGGGTCTCAAACTAAATAACACAAGGGATTGCCACTTGTTAAAAGGACCCTAGCCTGTAAGTGTTTAGTCTTCTCCTGGACCAAACCACATCCTGGGATTTTTCTTCTAATCTTCTCAAATTCTTTCAGGAAGAAGACCCCTGTTGTGCCCCTATTCTTATTTATTTCCATCCATCCTCTTTTTGCCCTAAGGTGCTATTTTAGCTCTTTTGTGGGGAAAAATCTTGAGAGCTTAGAATTTTCTGATCTACTCTGCCATCTTCCCAGAATTCTCTTCCAAGGACCTAGATTTGAAACCTGTTTCTGTCATCTACTATCCACTCAACTTTGGATAAGTTATTTAACTTTTCTGGGTTTGTATATACATATGTGTATACATACACACATATATATTTATATATGTATGCTTTTGTATATGTATATATGTATTTTTGTGTGTATATAAGTATGTTTGTGTGCGTGTGTGCGTGTGTGTGTGTGTAAAGGACTGTGAATGTTCCCCTAAAATCCCCTCTCTGTTGTGTACTGTTATGAAAAAATATAATTTAATCCTGAGTATACAAAGTAGCTAAAAGTTTAGTAGATTGAGCACTGCCCGTAGAGTCAGAGGAAGACTCAAGTTCAAATTCTGCCTCACATACTTAGTAGAGGTGAGAACTCAGGAAAGGGACTTAGCCTCTATTTGCCTTAATGGACCGGACAAGGAAATGGTAGACTACTCCAGTATCTTTACCAAAACAACTCCATGGATAGTATGTGGTCACAAAGAGTTGGCAATAACTATATGACTAAACAACAAAAACTGAGTAAAATGTCATCTTCCTTTGATGATTCAGAAGGTCCTTCATACTTCCATGTATGAACATCAATTGCCATTATACACTGTTTAAAAAACAACAGTAACAACAATGAATTCAGCTGTATCTTGCATTATTAAATGATTCTAGTAGTATGTTTCATTCACAAAATTAAGATAAAACAGTATTTTACATTCAAAGGAAAATTTAACAGATATTTATCACTTTCTTGATTGTTTGAAGGTAAAAGTTCTGAGCAATTATTTAATTATTTTTCTCATGATGTTTCTTTTCATATCTACCATTGTCTCCTCCAAAAGAGATTGGGGGCTCTACTTGTCTAAGTACAGGGCCCTTCCTATTTATGGAGTTCATAAATAGGTACCCTTTTGTCTTTTTTTCTGATCTACATTAAAGGGAGCTTCAGTGGAGACAGCTCAGGAAAAACTATTATGTATAGACTTATGTGCACTAATATTGCCTATCTCCAAATGTATGTCAACTGCCTGAGGACAGAAATTGATTTGGGCTGGTTTTGTTTTCATGATCACAGGAGTTGACACAGTGCTTTTGACTTGAGGAATGGGGATAGTGGAACAAAGTCTAAAAGAGAACAATTAAGTTCATAAGATATAACGATGGTTAGGATGACAAAATCTCAAAAAATCCTAAAATGGCACATTTTCAAAAATTTCTTAATATTTCCCTTTTGTTTTCTAATTATGCATCTCCGCTACTATTTTGTTAATAGCCAATGACATTTAATGTGCATTTGCTCTTTCCAAATCTCAAGTCTTTGCTCATAAGTCTGAAACAAATATTTGCTGGATTCTTTTGAAGCTCCCAGGAGAACTAATCTTTTACTTGCTTCATTTTTAACATGGTTAAACAATGACCATCAGACATAGGTTTTGGAAAGTAATTTGGAGCAATGCTTCCAAAGTTACTAAACTACCTATACCTTTTGGACCACATATATGACTGTTAGGCTGATACACAAAATAAATCAAAGAAAATTGAAAGGACCTATATGTATAAAACATTTGTAGCAGTTCATTTAGGGGAACCCCAAAAGAAAATTAAGGAGGTATCCTTCTACTAGAAAATAGCTAAATAAATTATTACATATGAATAATCATAGAAATGATGGGATAAACTATATCAGAGGAAACTAGAAAGACTTCTTCATGTAGATCAAAGTGAACAAAAGCCAGATAATACATTATAAAAGGATAAAATCTTTTTAAAGTAAAGGAATTATGAAAGAATTTAGAATTTTGATTAATGCAATGATAAGCATTAAGTCCAAAGAATGAAAATGAAACATACCATTCATTTTATGTTTTATTTTTTTGCCAGCGAGATAATGAATTTAAATACATAAAGAGATTTGCATTTTCAGACAGGGCCAACCCTGGGCTTTGCTTTCCTGTATTGTGATTGTATTCACTGAGAGCTTTATTTATTTATATATTTTTTCAAACTTACCTGATATATCTGTGGGAGTTTTGGGGGTCAGGGGAGGGTGGACAGGGAAGACTAGAGTAATAAAGTGAAAATCATAAAAAAAGTTCATAATTTACTAGGACTAGACAAGGTCTTGGATATCATCTAATATGTGATAGTTGATTTAGAAATAATTTCACTAGTCCCCCAGGCCCAGAGTGGTTAAGTGGTTAAAATCATAGAGACAGCATGTCTGAGACAAGATCAGGAGCTAGTTTCTTTGGCTCCATTGACAGAGGTTATCCCACTATGCCAAGCTGTCTCCACCCCATCATCTTAAATATGAGAAAACTGAAGTACACAAAGGTAGTGTGAGTTGGTGCTGAGAAGTAGCTGAGGATAGGCTCGAATCTAGAATTTCTTCCTTTAAATATAGATATTAATTGCTTCTCGCAGTTCAGTATATTTTGGATTCAATTGTACAACCTTTCAGATTTGTTTATTTACAGTGAGAAAATCCACAGATCATACAAGTCTCTGAAGGGCTTGCATGACAAGGAAGGAAGGAAGGAAGGAAGGAAGGAAGGAAGGAAGGAAAGGAGAGAGAAAGAAACATTCAAAACATCTTACCTAGGTTACCACATGTAACATGTTTAGCCCCCTTGTTCTCTGATAAAACTGTCAATATTGATGAATCTATATTAGCTGACTATCCAACAGTCATATGGGAAATATAAGAATCCAAACAAACTATTCCTTCTGCTCCTCTAATTTCATCCCCCTCCAATAATCTTAACTATTTAAATAAAATTTATGAAGAGCAGGGGAACAAGCACTTATTAAGCACTACTTTGTTTCAGGAACTTTGCTGATCACTGTACAAATACTATCCAATTTGATCCTCATAATATCATTGCGGAATAGGGGCTTTTAGAATCCTTATTTTGCACTGAGAAAACTGAGGCAGACAGAGCTAAAGTGACTTGTGAAGGCTCATACAATAAACGTCCAAAGTCAAATTTGAACTCGTCTTCTTAATTCCAGACCAAGCATTCTATCCACTGTTCCAACTAACATTAGATTGATTATCCAGTGTAATACAGATACTTTACTTTCCTCTTCCCTTATCCCCAAAATCCACCTCTGAAGACTTCTCTCCAATAATCTCTCTAACCTTGTTTCTAACTTTAATCATCCAAATACTGTTATTAAGCATAGTATCAATAAGCTATTTTTCCTAGACCCTGACATAAAATTATGTGGCTAGATTTTCAATGATTAATGAACACGTCATTCAATTTTGATTTCTCTTTTTAGTAGATATTAAATGCAAAAGCAATTAATCAATGATCCAAGGATACCAACTAATATATACATATAAATTTGTGTGCAAGTACACAGGTGCTTTCCCGTGGTACATGGCTAATTTTAGAAGTCAGTTTAGGTAGCCAATATAAATGAAATTGGAGGAATTCCTATCCATGGAAAGGGTTTTCCTTTTAGTTTCAAGAGTCACATTTTTTGCTTATGTCCCTGAAACTTTTGTGGGGATGAAAGAAAATGACAATTGTGGTGCTAGGTGGAAGAATCTGAAAAACAAATGCAGTGTCCTTTGTATTCAGTCTTACTGGTGATAGGAGACATAGATTTTATCCTAAGAATTTTGTCTCAGGAACATATGACAGCAGAGATATTTTATCATCATCCCAACGGCTTTCACTTTGTAATCCAGTCCAAACAATGTGTTTCTACTGCACAGATCTATCAATGTGAAACATTTCCTCTGGCACCAGTCCAAGTTGTAGTTGGATAGATATAACTCACTATGGTTGAGACAATCTCATGTCTGCTGGACCCTGCAAAGTAATTGAATAAATACTATTTTATTAAAAGGAAGGTGATTTTCTTTCAGTGTTATATAATACCAAACTAAGATCATTTTTAGATCAATGAATTTTGATAGATGTTAAAAAAACATGATTTCTTAAATCACTTTTCAAAAAAGAATAAAAGATAATTACAATCTGTTGTCAATCTAGAGTAATTTGTGATTTTATCATACATATACATATATATTGAGTTGATTAATTAGTAGAGTACTTCTTCAGCACATGTAAAGCATATTTTGCTATATTAAGGACAAAGAAGAATGCAAAAAAAGTTGAAGAAAAATTTATTTTACTCCATGAAATTATCAGTCCCCCAAATCATTAAACTGTATGAATCTTTTGATCAAGTTTTAGTACTGTTAGGCCTATAAAATCAAGTAAGGAGATAAAGCACCCACGTGTATAAAATTACATATAACAGCTCTTTTTCAGGTGACATAAAATTGGAAAGTAAGGAGGTGTCAAACTTTGAGAGAATGGTTGACCAAACTATTATACATTGATATAATGAATGCTATTGTAGTAGCATTTCAGAGAAACTGGAATGACTTGTGCATTGAGAGTGAAGTGAGCAGAATTAGGAACATACCTGATCCAGGGGTGGGGAACCTCTCACTTCAAGGACACATGTGGCTTTCTGGGGCTTTGACTGCAGCCTTTTGACTGAGTCCAAGTTTTACAGAACAAACTCTTTCATTAAGGGGTTTGGTTTTGTGAAGTTTTAATTCAGTCAAAGGACTGCACTTGAGGACTAAGAAGGTCCTATGTGGCCTCGAGGCTGTAGTTCCCCACCCCTGCTTTCTACCATAAGAACTACTGTGGCCAACAAGAAAGAGGATGAGAATTTTTTTTTCTGATTCCAATTATCTTTCAAATTTTTACAAAAGTTATTTGCAAGGGATAAAGCAATTTAGTTTTTTCCATGGTTTAGGAAGCTAAGGAACCAAAAAAGGTAAAAACCAGATCAACTAACAGTCCTTTATCCCTAATCTGTTTACTCATTACCTTTTCTTCCAATTCTCACTGAGCTTAGCCAGCAGGGCTACAAATGCTTATACACAGGTTTGCCACAGAACTCAATGCTACACTTCTTTTTCTTCTCATCAAAAGCTTGCTTAGTCTGAGGGAACAGGATACCAGTACTCTGTGCCACAATAAACTGCACCAAAGAACTGAGAAATGGAGGGAACTGGGGCAACACACATGTGGATAGCTGTGAGGAACCCCATTAAGTCCAAGGGAAGGAGCTTAGCATTCAACTGGTCTCAGTTTTGTCCACTCAGATGTCATGTGTGGCAGAGATAAAGGCTATTGATGGAAGAAAGCTGAGAAGGTTTTTAGATACAGCCCTCAGGGAAACTGTTCTGAAAAAAAAAAAAGGAATCCAAAGTGACCAACTGGAAAAAAATAAGGGGGAGAAGTAACCTGAAATTACCAAAGTTCTCAGGAAGATTAAAACTTAGCTAAAGTTACTGAACAAAAGCAAATAACCAAATGGTAAGGTATGAATATGACCTCCAGGTCTGCTAAATGAAGTCAGGTATCCATTAATAAGTATCACATGGCACAGGAAAATGAATTAATGCCTGATGAGGAAGAGAACCATAGGATTTCTAAGAGAGTATGAAACAATGAAAGGATCCTAAATGGTTTAAAAGAGAAACAAGCATTGTGAAAGCAGAAACCTATGCATGTACAGCAGAAATAATTGGCAGAATGGGAAAAAAAACTTGAATAAACAGCAGCAAACCTCACAAAACAAGAGAGAATAATTAATTTGGGATACAAATATATTTAAGTGAAGGACAATCTGGAAGAAGAGAAAGAAATAACATAGAAAGCACAATCTCTATACAAGCAAAATATATTGATATCTGCAGGAGGGTATGTTAAGACAACTGAAAATTTATAGGTTTCCCAGAAGAACATAAAAAGTTAAAAAAAGAAAAGTTAACAACTTAATGTAAGAAATGATATAAGAACACTGCCCAGAATTTCTCAGCATAGTAGAGAAAGGGCCAATTGAAAGAATCCACAGATTGTCTCCAGAAAAAGCAAGCAAACAAGCTATGGTGCAAACTCCAAGACATACAATGATAACATTGAACAATTTCACTGATAAACAAAAAATTCTGCATGTGAACAGAATGATCTACAAATATAAAAGAAAAAATGAGTAACAAGACTATTCCACACCCACAAGAAGAAAATGCAGGAGGGAACAGAATAATGTATTCTAATTAGCAAAAGAACTCAAGATTCAACTCAAGGTGTCCTACCCTGAAAATCTGAGCCTAACCATTAATTAAAAGAAAAAAGAAATGGCCATTAAGTAAAAAAAGAGGCATTTGAAACATTCCTAGAAAGAAAGGTAAAATTGAAGAAATCAATTGCTTCTCAAAAACCCCAGGAAACGCCAACTAGGAAGGATAAACAAAATAGAGACCAAGGATAGAAACAACAAAACAATATACAAACCTTGAAGAGACTCCTTTCAAATAGAAGTAATGGTAGTGAAAGAGACTGAAATAAAATGAAGTAAACTTTCACCAGGATGAAATTACAGAATAGAAGAAAGCATGTGTGTGTGTGTGTGTGTGTGTGTGTGTGTGTGTGTGTGTGCAGAGATAGAAAGGATTGGAGATATAGTCTAATCAAGTTAATGGCTAAGAATGAAGGGAAAATAGCACTTTTAGACTCTCAGGAAAGAGAGTTGCTACAGAAGAATGAGCAAGGAGGCTAAGGGAAGAATTCACAAGAGTGAAATCTTTTTTCTGTGGTGAGAAAGGGGATACTACTGATGAATGCTCCCGTGAGAAAAGAGAGATATTCTACAAAGGAGCTTGGAACATGGGTATATGAGAACAGACATAATCCGCAGGAATTTATTGCTTAGAGAGGCTATTCATGCAAATTCAGAAGCAAATTCATGCTCATCCAGCACCCAGATGAGTGGGAAGGCATGGATCTCTGACCTCATGGCCAATGGGGGAAAATGATGAGGAGAAGGTTAAAGGCTACTAACTGAAATGCAAAACTGGGAACACAGGAATATTTCTACCACGAGACAAAAAGTTCTATCACCTTTAAGAATTGGTATTTCCGAGTAAAGTGCAATAGGAATAAAAGGGGGCCTGGGATGGGGGCAAGGTATAAATAGAAACTGTTTTGGAAAGGGAACCCAAAATAGACATCATAGAAGTGTTACTTCCACAAACAATACAGAGATAAGTAACCGTAAGTTAAGAATTAAATAATAAAAGTATAAAACAAAGAAAAAGAAAATAAATGATGATGAAAATGAGGACAAGATACCTTTTAGAAAAATAAGAATTTCATGGAACATGAAATTCAAATCCACCCCACACGAAGTAGAAAACAACTAATCAACCAAACAAGCTGGAAGGGAGAAGAGCAAGGTATATTGCATTTGACTTCTTAAATGAGAGGGAATTAAATAACTAGATAAAAGCAAGTATAAAAGGAAATAATACCAAAAAAATTGGGGAAAGAGTAACAACTAGGAAGGGATGATATTTGGAGATAAAAAAGGGTAGGAGAGGAGAAACAGAGCCAATGGGAAAGTATTGCTATAAAACAGGAAAATCTAAAATAATTGAAGACAAGATATTGTGTTTGAGAAGTGAGAAGGGTTTCCTTCCTCTTCTCCTCAGCCACTGAGTGAGAATTTGTTGCCACAGCCTTTACTGTCTGAGGAACCATAGTTTCTGGAGTAACCAAATGATAAAGTAATCAAAGTTTTTAATGAAATGAAAGTAAAAAAATCTTATGCACAAGAGGATATCAAAAAAGAAAGGACACAGCTCTCTCCTGTTTATGTGATGACAAAGAACAAGTAATTGAAGAGGAAGTAAAGCACATCTTGGTGAGTAACATTAGTGATGCTGTAGAGGTCCCCTACACAGCTTCGGTAAAGTTGCTACCTCAGAATGATATGCTTTGTGTGATGTCAAATATGAGACAACAGAATCTAAGAAGACCTGTTTCTTACATTATGGACTCCTGAATGTGCACCTTCAAGAAGATTATTTATGCTACTTCTAAAGATGTTGTGAAAAAGAAATTTATAGGTATTTAACATGAGTGGCAAGTAAATGGCTCAGATGATATTAAGGACTGTTCAAAGCTTGAAGAAAAATTGGGAAGTAATGAAGGAGTTTCACATTATAAAACGACAGTCACATGACATCAGGAAGTAGCTGTCATTTCTGCAGCTCCATCAGTTGGAATAGTATGAAATTTTATCCCTTACCATATCTTCCCCGAAAACATAAAGGAGACATCAGTAATTTAGGCAACATATCAGGTATTACCATTACACTGTTTCTTCCTGGCATATGTAGAATTTGAGGAATGTTTTCATGTCCCATTTTAGTCAAAACAACTGACATTATATGTATCCCTTGCAGAACTAAGATAAATATGGTAGTCAATATGAAAAGCTTAGAAAACTGTGAAGGATTAGATAATTGAATGCCTTAAAAGTATGATCAGATACTAAATTACATTCAGAGTTGTTTGTGATTGCAGTTCCTGTATTTTCATGCTTTGTATATGTAATTTGCCTTTAACATGCCTATAATGGCATGGCAATATCTATGTGTGTCTATACATATATATATATATACATATGCATATACATACATGTGTATGAGATATGTATATGGATGTATACACATATTGAGAGAGATACATACAGAGACAGAAATAGATAAAGGCATTTCCATATATGCATATATGTACTGCATATATGTAAAGTTCTGTGTGTATGTATGCGTGCATATATATTATGTGTATATATAAATATATTGTATATATACACATATGTATATACCTACACATGTACATACATATATAAAACTATGCATTGAAAACATTTTTATGTAACAAGGTGACTTGTTACCTCCAAAAAAGAATGCCAACTAGTTTTGTCATAACTGTCATCAAATTATTATGGTACCTCAGTGTTCTTTTCTGTTATCTACATATTTCTCTAAATGAAGTAATTGAAAATTCCTTTTTATTTTCTATTGAGTATACACTATACAGGATTAGGTGTCGTGTTTACCATGTGAGTTTTACAGCACCACAGATGTTTGAATAATGTAGCTGTAATGACAATTTCAGTATGAAAAGATCCTTAAATGGAATAATGTTTTTTGAGATCAAACTCCCCACCCCCACAAAATTGGTCATATTGAAATAAAATTTGTGTGTTATTACCAAAAAAAGGGGGAAATATTCGAATATGGGGAAATTTTAGTGGTAGAGAATATTAAGAATTTGTAATTCAATAGGTAAATTGAAGGTTTTAACTAGATATTTGTAGTATTTATGTAACTTATCTTTTATAGTCATAACATGGAAGTTCCAAAGGAAATCAGAGAGTTATTTGGCCAATAGTGGTAATAGACCCTTTCTGCTAAATTCACCGTAAGTTTTTAGGATATTTCTAATGTTTTTCTCATCAGAGAAGTAAATAGCAAATGAATTGGAAATGTTAAGGAAGCAATTAAAATTTACAATTTGGCGATATTCAAAATTTTGTTTATCTAATCACATAATTGATTCATCAGTCAATTCCATAATTACTTCACCCTCTTCCTCTCATTATTCCAATGGTCTTACATATTAGCACATAATTTAAGGAAGAAGGGGAAAAGATTTTATCTTTCCAGGTCTTTTTATTATTCTTCCTCTTTTTCAGTGAACTATGTGCCCATTCCTTCCTTGAACACCAAATTCGGTGAGTGATGTAAGCTTTATGATGAATATTTTAACAGTTCTTCTTTTGAATTAAGAAGTATTTTGAAACTAGTACAGTTAGTAACAGATGGTTGTATGCAATGTTAAAGGGTAATTAAGACTTATCACTGAATTCATTCTTGCAAAACGAAATGTGAAGGAAAGTGACAACTTCTTCTCCAAGGAGTCATAATTTACATTAATGAAAGTAATTGCACCTTCTAAGTTCCCATGATGGTCCTTCTAGTAAGGCTAAGCTACCCTTTGCAACACAGTTTTAAGTCCATACTGTCAAGAATATTTCTCATCTCTGATATGGAAACTCTGGAGTCCACAGATTTAATTGTGTTATGCTGGAATTAGAAAGCTTCCAACCATCACCAAACTCATTCACAAGGAAATAATTTATTAGGGGGAAGAAATCAACAGGGACTTTAAATCTTCTCATAAAGTTCTTTGACATTTCCCAGGAGAAATGTAATCAATTTAATATTTTCTGCAAATAAGTCTATCTTTACTCTAAGTCACCTTACAAATTTTGTTTTCAAATTCGTGTATTTCCACTCTATCACTTACATAACTACTCCATTCTGCAGACAATGCTCCTCAAAATTCTACCTACTTTCAAAGTCAGAGCTGAGCAATACCATAATTTCTTCATTCTGAAAAATGTTTCAACTTTTCTTTAGATGTCACCCCATGGGGGTTAACTCATGTTGAGCTAGCTGTCCACAAATACCTTTCAATCAAAATTTATAGCTAGAAGAGGCTTCCCCTCTCTTTACAGATGAGAAATCTAAAGTCTTTTATTCCCCCATATGAGTTGTTAATTATCCATGTCAGTAAATCATGCATGCAAACATTAAGTACTTGGTATGTTCTTGGCATTATGCTGGGATACAAAGACAAAAGGGAAACAAATGATGCTTGTCTTTGATGATTTTAAGAGAGAAGACATGAACATGCATAGGTATGAAAAATGTATGTAAAGCAGAGAACAAGTAACTATGTAGCAGGAATCACTAGCACCTTCATGTACCTGAAAAGACCTCATGCAGAAGGAGAAACTTGAGCTGAGTACTAAAGGAAGTCAGAAATTCTCAGTCAGAGATGACAGAAGACATCATTACATGTTTGGAAGACAACCAGTACAGGGTCATGATGAGGGTGGAAAGAAAAGGAAATAAGTGAACATAGAGAGACATTTTTGAAGCAGATCCGTGGTGCGATGAATAGAGCACTGGGCCTGGATTCAGAAAGCTGCTGGTATTATTCAGCTCTTTCAGTTGTGTTAGACTTCTTGTTACACCATTTGGGGTTTTCTTGGAAAATATATTAGACTGATTTGTCATTTCTTCCTCCAGTTTATTTTACAGATGAGTAACTGGGATAAATAGTGTTAAAAGAATTGTCCAGAGTCATACAGCTAGTAAGGGTCTTAGCCTGGATGGGAAAATGAGTCTTCCTGACTTCAGGCTAAGAACTCTAGTCAGTGTCACCCAGATCAGAAAGACTTTAGTTCATATTTCATCTCAGATACTTAATATCTGTGGGACCTTGAGAAATCACTTTGCCTCTGTTTGTTCTGTTTTCTCATTTATAAAATAGGGAGAGTCATGGCTGTTGTGAGGGTCAGATGAAGTGGCAATGGTAAAGCACTTAGCACAGTGCCTGACTTATAATGTATGTGATATATAAATATTAGCTATGATTGTTATTAATATTATTTTAGGTAAATAGAGAAAAACCTTAATCAGCTAAGAGTGTGAGTTTCAAAGATAAGATTCTTTGATGAGAGTATGAAAAATCCAGAACAGGAACATGATGCACAATCAACTAGAGATAAAGGAAGGCATTAACAAACACAACTAAGGTCCCACCTGAAATTAGGAAGTGTGAACTCATAGTGGAGGCAATTACAGCATGGTTTCATGCCCTTTTCCATCAAAGGTTGACATATGTCAAACTCTTTCAAATCATCAAATCGTCTAAATGTCAGAATTAAAAAAATTATCATTTTAAGTTATGGCAAAATGAGTAATCTGACTCTTCAAAGGACATGCTTGATGTGATTAGAACAATAAGATTTCAGATTCTTTTCACTTAGTTTGTAATTGAAAATGTTTTGAAAGTCTAGGCACATTTACAACAATATTGCTTAAGCTGCTGTAAAATGCTTTTGCCAATCAAATAAAATTACATAACAATTTATAGTCGCTGATGGGTAGTTAATTCGAATCAGACCAGATGTATCATTCTATAAACATAATCATGTGTTGCCTCTCATCTAAGGGACGCACCTAATGATTGAGTGATTTAATTTCCATAATGGGCAGATCCCAAAAGAAGTATAGAAAGAAACAGTTATTCTTTTGATGAAGCTGATTACTTTCTCTTCATTTAGGAAAAAAAATAAAGTGCAGGAGAATAATTATAAGATATCTCTGGAAAATTTATATAATCAGAATGAAGGTCTAAATAAAATACTCCTACATATTTACTTTTATGTTTATGAAGCTTATGTAGTTTACAGGTGATTTAACATTTGGGAAGGGGGATTCTTTAATGACATTTTGGTTGACTAGAACTTATTGTTAAGCTAAAATGAGAGGATGAAAATAAGAATAACATGAGGTAGACTTAGAGTTAGGAAGATCTGTGCTCAAGTCCTGTCTCTCACATTCACTGGCTATTCATGGATAAAGTGATTAACTTCAAAGGACCTCTAAGTTTATAAATTACAGAGAGGTTGTCACTCTGCATAAGTAGAAGAAATTTCCATACTAGGAGCTCCCTACAATCTTGAGGTCAATCAATGAGCTTTTATTAAGCAGTTATCAAGTGTCAGTCCCTGTGGTAGGCAATGACTATTAAAATAGAGTTCTATACCCTCCTCCACCAACAGACAGACAGGCAGGCAGACAGGCAGATAGATAGATATGCATATTTATCCAAATCTGTAGATCTCTCTCAGATGGATAGATAGATGATAGACAGAAATGAGAGATAAATATGAAAATGAATACATAAAATACAAAAATGAAAATATGTAAAATAGAGATCTATAGATTTAGATCTCTCTGTCTGTCTGTCTGTCTCTTCTCATTTCTCCTTTCAAATTCTGGAATCACAGGCAAAAACAATATAAACTGATGTTCACTTGGAAAAGGTCAATGGATCTATTCCCTTATGGCTCCATTTACCATCCCTACAAGTTTGCAAACTAGAATATTCCCGGCTGGTCAACATTCACTTTTATATACTATGTCCTTGTTAAGGATTGTGGGTAAGAAAATATTGAGAAGGAGCCTGAACACTCAAATAATTTGAAGTCAAGCAGTTTATTATCACAAGAATTCAATACTTTTGTGGTTCCCTCTTCCAACAGTTCCACCAACACAACATGATGACAATGACTTGGGTTTATGACAGGTTTTGTATCCAGTTTAAGAGCCCAGATTAAGAACTTAGATAACATGGGTCT
>JAQQSK010007555.1:0-13933 GCA_028658325.1 Potorous gilbertii | reverse complement strand
GGATGATAGAAGAGAGGGCAGATTGGTGATAGGGGAAATTAGAATGCTCGGTGTATTGGGGTGGGGGTGAGGACAAATGGGGAGAAAATTTGGAACCCAAAATTTTGTGAAAATGAATGTAAAAAGTTAAATAAATTTAAAATCAAAAACAAAAGATAGTAATTACTGCCTTATAAACTTATTCTTCCATTGATAAAAATCTTTATGATTCAAATATGTACAAATTGAGGACAACTTCATTGAGGGTTATTACTAGAGAACAAGAGAACTTTTACAAGCAATATTCAATAATGGATAAGATCTTTGCCATTTCATAATTAAACCAAAAGATGTAGAAAATATAAGATTCCATAGTACTTGTTTGTTGATTAGGGAAAAGTTTTTGACTTACAGAACAAAATGCCGTCTTAAAGACTTTTCCAACAAAGTGTCTCTCATCCACTCAACAAAGTCATTCAAGGTTCCTTGGAAGTTAAAGCAACAAAAATAAATGCATCCAACCATTCTCTGTTAGTAAAACACATAACAAGAGAATGTATGATCATCACAGGTATTCACAATTGTGATAGAGAAAAACTAGTATAAATTTCCCATCAAAGAAAGATTTCCAATGGATAGTGAGGTCCTCCAGATGACCCAATTTGTGGATGACATAATGCTAATTTCATCAAAGCCTGGAACTTTACAAAACTCTTAGTAGAAAAAAAAGAAAAGATCCTACATGTTCCAAAATGTTTACAGAAGTTCTCTTTGTGGTAGCAAAGAACTGGAAATTGCAGGGATGCTTGTCAATTGGGGAATGTCTGGGCAAGTTGTGGTACGTGATCATGATGGGCTACTATTGTGGTGCAAGGAATGATGAGCTCAAAGATCTTAAAAAACATGGAAAGACTTTCATGAAATAATGAAGAGAAAAATGAACAAAACTGAGAGAACACTGTATACAGTGACAGTAATATTGTTTTAAGAATGACTTCAAGTGATAAGTCATTTTGACTTATAAATACCCAAATTAAAAATAAAGAACATATAGAAAAAGACACTATCTGCATCCAGAGAAAGAGCTGATAAATAGAAGTATGAACAGAATAGTGTGTCTAATGGTAGCCATCTCTGGGAGGATGGGGAGAAGGGGAGAAATGGAAAAAAGAAAAAAAAAAGAAATTTACATGATAATTTTATTATATATTTAAAAGGCATAGCAAGATGTAAATAATAAATTTACAGTTTCATGTGTAAACATCTTTTTTATTATACTGTGTTATGAAAGTGTTTGTTTTATTCTATAAATTAAAAATAAAATAATTTTTTTCAAAAGAACTTATTGGTAAAGAGTCTTATTTATTCAAAGGAGTTAGGCCTAACCATTCCCTAAAGAAGACCAAGTTGATGAAGAATTTCAAATACAGTTGGATGTATGGAGTTTGTTCATTATAATGTATAAAAATAAAAACAAAATTCATCTGAAGGAACATCAAGGGGAAAGGGCATGAAGGTGGGGAAATATGGAGTGTGTTCACAGAATCATTAGTGATTTAGTTTGATTGGGGCATAGAATATATGCAGAAGAGATAAAGGAAGAGAGATTATTTTGAGACCATACTTTAGAACACCTGGAATTCCAAAGAAAGAGTCCCGATACAATGAGGAGTAAAAGAAGGTCACTTCTTTGATCTTGGTAATTTATCAAGACTTCTATGGGTTAGAAAGTCCCACAACGTCTAAACATGAATGCTTCTCAACATCCGGTTTGATGTTAGCCTAATAAAATACTCAGGATCTTATTGGTAATAAAGCACTTTTCACAGACAAATTCAATAGGACAAAGATATAGAAATGATAACAAATGAACAAAGATGTAGAAATGGATATATCTGTTGTTTGTCTTTCTTTCTCGAAGAGGACCATGATATCAGGAAGGTGATGTTATGACTTGCAAGTGAATTTGATTTAGTGAGGCAGGACTGTGCAAAGTCACCATCCTCACTCTTTGATCCAGAGCCATTTGGATCCAACAGCAGCGCAGATCAGGACTACTGGATATGGTCGGGGATACAGTGGGAGACCTTGGCCTTTTTAATCTAAGGTATCTTCCAGGTTTCAGCTTGTCTGAGGAAACACCCATTCAATGATTAAGGCTAGGTAAACAATGAGGAAAACAATGGTCTCTTTTACCTCACCAAAAATAAATAAATAAATCTCAATGGGGGAGGGAAGACCATCAGAATTTCTGACAATACAGAAACAATTGCTATTTACACTCACTCTGAGTCATCCAAGCCCAAACAATAACCAAATGAGACTATGTATATACATATATATAATAGCGATGTATACGCAGATATATATATATGCATATACATATATATATACATATGTGTGTATAAGTACGCATAGATAAAAATATGCATATACAGGTTTCTGTGAGAAACAGAAAATATATTTATTTGACAAACATACACAAAGCTAGAACATATATTGACCCTTTTGCAAAAATGACTAGCTTAATATAAATAGATGAATTTATTGCAACAGTTTGGATTAAATGATGTTTTACTTTTCAGAATTACCCCCAAAAAAAATCCACCTACACACATATATGAATGAAAGATGGAATTTATATTATACTTAGAAAATTCTGATTTCAGCTGATGCAGAGGAGCTATGAACCATGGGGCAGCAGAGAAGCCTCAAGAAACCCTTCTTTTATGGGCAAAAGCAAAAAAAAAAACAAAAAAACCCAACTCTTTTTAGGTCCTTTGCCCAAGAAAGAAGAGGAAACATTTGTATAAATTTGCCTGTTTCACTCTTTCCATCTCTACTTGTATGATCGGAAGTCAGATGTAAGAGAACCTAAAAGCAATCCTAGCCTTCCCATTTCTAGAGGAGAATCCTTCACCCCTGTCAGGAGTTGGGGGACATGCTTCACCATCAGTCTTCTGGAATTATATTTGGTCATTGCACTGATCAGAGTCCTTAAGTCTTTCAAAGTTGATCATCTGTACAACTGTTACTATTTCTGTTCACTTCACTCTGCAAAAATAGAATTTAATTTGAAAGAAAAATAGGTCCTTAGCAATAAATCAGTTCATGCCAGAACCATACATAGTATCTTTCATTTAGGGTTACTACCACTTATGGTATACAGACAATTCGAGACAAATGAAGCCCATTTTCCCATTCCTTCAATACAGATGCACAATTCCAAGCGTCCCTTTTTCTTTGGTCATTTGGTTCTGGAAGAAGCTAATAACCATATGAGCACTCCTCTAAAGAGTCAGACTTTAACAAGCAGTCAATCAGTAATCACAATATTGCCACATAAAATAAATAAGCAGACAAGCACCAAGCATTAGGAAGATTAATCTGACAGTATGTGTAGGATTGATCGGAGTAAGGAGAGAGTAAAGGCATGGAGATCAATGTAATATTCTAGGCAAAAGTTAATGAGGGACTAAACTTGACTGATAGCAGTAGAATGCAAAGGATACGATTAATAGAAGAGATATAGAGGAGGAAGAATCCATTGCACTTGAGGACTACTCAAATGTAAGAAATAAGGAAAAAATAAAACCTAGAAGTAATGCTGGTTTATTTCTAGTATATGTAGATGAAAGAATGGTGGTGTCATAAACTCAAGTAGAAAAGTCATTTGGAGTTGGTTTAGAAAGTGAAATGTTTCATTTGGTTTTAGACATACTGAGTTTAAGTCATCATTAGTTCATAAAGGAAAAAAATCCAGAAGACAACTGGACATTTGGGAGAGGAAACTGGGAGAGATATGAGAACTAGAGATACAAATTTTAACATCTTCTGCATAAAATTAATAGCAGAAGCCTTTAAAATGGATGAGATGAAAACAAAGGAATAGATCTGGAGAAAGAGGAAGATACAAACATTTAGAAAAGGGTTATCATCATCAACTTTATCCAATCTGCTCATCTGCTAGTTCTGTCCTCTCAGACAACTTTGTATTTATTTGAAGTTATTGTCTTTGCATTTATTGTGTATATATTTTTAAAAAGATGCCAAGGAGGATGAGGATTGAGAAGACACTGTTGGATTTGCCATTTACGATGATAAATGAAATTCCCAATGAAAGAACCGTTTCAGAGGAGTCATTGACTCAGAAGCCAGATCACAAGGAGCTGAGGAGTGAGAATCAGAAATGGTGAAAATGCTCCACCAAGAAGTTTAGTATAGGAAAAAAGAAGAAAAAAGACAGTAACCAAGATTAAGGGAAATTTTTTTAATATATAGAAAACATGAGCATGTTTGTAAAAGAAGAAAAGGAGTCAGTAGTCGAGGAAAAATTGTGGGAGCAAGAGAAAAAGAGGACAAGTTCTCGGAGGAGGTCATAGGATCATACATAGGTTTAGAGTCAGGAAGAACCTCAGAGCTCAACTCCCATATTTTCCAGATGTTAAAACATTCATTAAACTCTATCTATTAACACACAGATACTGTAGCACATATCAGAGTTAGGATCAGAATCCAGGTTCTCTGATTCCAGAACCTAGGTTTTTTCCACTACCTGGGTCCAAACATACAGGTAGAGGTTCTTTCCTTTAGCAAGAAGGGTAGACATCAGAGACAGAAGCAAGAACAGAAGAGCAGCCATAAAAAGAGGTTTTAAAGGATAAGAAGGAACCTGAGAAAAGTCAAAATGCATGGCCTTAATCTAATTAACAAAAGTAATAGCACTGTCATCTTCTAAGAGTGAGAAGACTGGAAATTGACAAGTGAAGTAGAAGAAGCTTGACACTATCACCAAATGGAATTTAATTAGACAACAAAAAAAGATTAAAAATGATTTCCAAGCAATGATAAAGAGAAAAAAAATTAAATAGACAGTCTGAATCACCCTGGATACATAAATTGAATGATTTCCTCTAGCTATCCAGGGCTGAGAGTTAACATACATAGGATATTTAGCCTTCCCAAGGACTAGGAATTCTTCAAAAGAAGAAAGGTCAATGAGATAGCAACAGAAAAGATTCTAGTCTCAAGGAACTAAAATGGTTGAACACGGGATTCAGACTGGGAAAGAAGACAAAAATTGGTGGGATGAAGTCAGGTGATGAGAACTGGCATCAAAGAACTAGCAATTAGGTGAAGAGAAAGAGAAGGTATAGCAGAAATTAAGAAAAATAAAGACATAATAGCATAAAAAGTAGATTTTGAGTTCAAGATACTGCTGGTAGAACAATTCAAAGAGGATGAGATATAAGTGATATGACAACCTGTGATTGACTGAGAAGGAGATAGAGATCACTGAAACTGAGATGGCAAGAAATCGTGGTACCAGGGAATTTTAAAAATCAAATGTGGATATTAAGATCTTTGAAGATGTTGGAAAGGAATAATTTATAAAGGAAGATTGAGCTAGGCACTGAAGTCATTGAAGAAGGGAGTATGTGCTGAAGATTCACAGGTAATTACAGAAAGGATGAGAAGAGGATATTGTAATCTAATTACACGAAACTCAACTGAAGAAAACGTGGTGAACAAAATAATTGCAAGGGGCGGAAAAGTGTGCTCACCTTACTTTCTGGCCCCATAAGCTGATAAAAATGAGAGGAGGAGCTATATGGAGAGGCTTTCAGGTGATATGATGCTGTCAGAAGAAAATCAGATGTTTGAATCTAAAATAAAATTCAAACTCCACTTGTTAACCAAGCCCTTGTCTACAATATGGTGCCCAAGTGTTTCTTTCTAGCTTCATGAGCCACTATTCTGCTCTTCTGAATGCCAGATATAATGTTTGATTGCACACTGTTTCTCCAACATACTCCATTTTTTTCTGTTTCTGGGCTTTTCCTCAGGTCACTCCCTCTGCATAGAACAATTTCTCCCAGATAAGAAAAATGTTAGCATTTATGTAGAGGCTTACAGTTTATAAAGTTTTTTGCAGTTATCATTTCAATTTATCATCACAATAATCTTGGGAAGTAGTTGCTATTATTGCACTAATATTACTCCCATTTTACAGATAAAGAAAGTGAGGCAGAGGTTAAATGACTTGTCCAGGATCATACAGCTAGTAGGTGTTTAAAGTTGAAGATGAACTCCAGTCTTCTACACTCCTTTCCTACCTTTCCAAGTCTTATCTTCAGCAACCATCTCAAACACAACCTATGTCACATGTCTCTCCCTGATTGTTACAGTCCCTCCTACAATCTTGTACTTTGACCATTCATAGGGTACTTATAGTCTACCTTATTTTGAAGTTATTTTTGTATATCTCCTTAATTAGAAATTCTATGAAGTCAGATTTTGCATATGTTCCTTTATACTCCTCACTTTGCCTAGTACAATGCCTTGCACATAGTAGGAGTTCAATACTTGTTAAAGGAAATGTTCTGTTCTGAGTTAGCAAACTGTTGTGCTGGAATGAGTACTGGGTTTGGAGTCAGCAGAGCTAGATTTGAATTTTACCTCAAACTGAGTGGCATCAGGTACATTTTTGTATCTCTGGGCATAAGTTTCCTTGTGTGGAAGATAAGAATGTTGGACTAAGAGATCTCTAAGGTCCTTTCGAGCTCAATGTCCTGTGATTCTACAAATTCTGTCACTAAGCAAAAGCCTAAATAATTACCATTAAAACCTTCCAATTTGAGCTACCAAGCTAACAAAGTAAAACTTTCTACCTAGATTTTCAGACCTGTTAAAGACTAAAATGTCCAAATGAGACAAGTCAGGGAGCACTTATTATGTGGCTTCTATATGTCAGGCACTATGCTAAGCATTGAAGATACAAAGAAAGGCAAAAAACAGTCCCTGTCCCTCAGGAGCCTACAATCAAATGGGGAGAGTAACATACAAGCATACACAATCTGATACTGGCCAGTTACATTCCTCACTATACCATCTCTCTTAAATAATTTCAAAATATATTTTTGCCCAGGAAAGTAAGTTATGCTTAGTAAATCAAATAATTTTCTCCAGTTTAACCAGAACAATTCCAAATTAGATTTTAATTAATTAATTTAAAAAATGAGGTGTTTGAAAGATCACCTCTTCAGTAAAAGTGATGAAAAGATGGAAGATAACTTCAGGTGACAGATATTATTAAAAGGCAACTGTTTCCAAACTAAATAAGCTTTTGGGGGTCCAACTATTCAAAATATCAATGACTACTAAGCACTATGGAAATTGGAAATATTCACTGACAACAAAAACTGAAGAATATCCAAAAATTTTCTATTTTAAAAAGATTCATAAGGGATAACTAGGTGGCACAGTGGATAGAGCACTGACCTTGGAGTCAGGAAGATCTGAGTTCAAATCACTTGACACTTACTAGCTGTGTGACCCTGGAAAAGTCACTTAACCCCAATTGCCTCACAAAATATATATTGTATATGATATTTATGTAATTAATATATTATGTTATGTATATTTTATGTATATGCATATACATATAACCATAACAAAAATTCTACTTTCAGGGAGTTTTGACCAACAGAAATGTGATTCTTCTAGTTCACTTTAGAATTCAACCTTTCAGAGCATAAGGAGAAATTAGATTCCACAGCCTTCTGCTTTTAAGTTTTGGGGTTTTGGTTTTGGTTTTCTGCAACTGCTTCCTATAGGATTTCTATAGGATAGCATAGAGTTTTCTTTCTTTGAATTCCTGTAGCTGAACTCATTTTTCATCTTTCTTAGTATATCTTAATAAGATTTTTTTTGTATAAGGTACTTCTAATTCAAGTTGATGAGGAAAGGGATATTTCCCATAATTACACATCAAAAAACAACTGATATTATACTTGTTCTTACACTTTCCAAGGGAATCCTTTGTTGTAAGACTGTCATAAGAATAAGAAATTTCACAAAGGCAAAGTGGACTCAATATCCAAACATCCAAACAGAACTTTGATTTCATAGGTTTAGAAATTATCTCCAGTAATGCAAACTGTCACCCATTAACTCATCCGTGTCTACTCATCCTGTGTATTTTATCCATGCCATCCCACAGGTTTGCCTCAGGAATTCTATCTACTGTGCTGGATGTCTTCCTCAATTTCTCCTGATATCACAAGAATCTTGGTAAAGCATTCTGGTTGTCTATCATCCCTCATCCTAACCACAGGATCAGCCCAACTACTCTTCTGAACATTCATTTCTCTTTTGATACTTTTGCTATCATTTTTGGAAGAACTTTTTCAAAGTTCTTTGACCACTCAAACTCACATACTCAAGCCCACCCACCATGCACATTCCTTTTGCCCTTTGTGCAATATTCGTTTTCAGTTCTTTGAATACTGCCATGCCTTACAACTGTACATCAAACTAGAATGAAGGTGAACTATAATTATAAGATAATTTCACTATAATTCTTTAACTGCTTTCAAAGCATAATTCACTATCACAATAAGAGAGTGAATGTCTAAGAATTATATTTAAATGTTATAAGAAACTTTGAAAATCTCCTAATCCAACATCCTTGTTATACACATGAGGAAATCAAAGACCAGAAGAGGTTCCATAAGGTAACCCATATCAAACAGAAAAGTACTATCAGAGCAGGAACCGGAACCCAATTCTCCCAAATCCCTGCTCACCATTCTTTACTCTGAACCAGACTTTCAAATATTTGTTAAAAACAATTAAGTGTATCACATTTCCACTTAACCTATGTCATGTGGATTAATGCCCTTTCCCTATCAAGGATATTCCCTCCCTTCCTTACAATCTTGAATTAAAAGGCAAACCAACTGCACCCTTGTGCACTTACAGATAGAGAATCCTGGGGCACATAGCCAAGAGGAAACAAAAACAAAGCAGAGTGAATTTTCTTCTGATTTACACTATTGCTTTAGACTTTGGTCATGGGAATCAGTAATTAATTTCCATGCCTTTGAAAAACACACATGGCCAGGCTCAGGGCTCAAAAGTAAGAAATCAAAAATAAAGAAACGCTAATCTTGACACTATTACTGAGATTGAGTATAGTTACTGAGGAAGGGGCAAAAATGTTATGTTTTAAAAAGATTCACATTTGTGGTGGCACACTATTGGAAATTGAAAGGATGCCCATTATTTGGGGAAAAGCTAAACATGTTATGTTTTGTTGACTTTTGTCCTTCCTTGTTTAAAAGAACCAGTGACCACATGAAGTGATGTCTTGACTTGTATATGAATTGGATCTAAGTGAGTCAGAGCTGTAGAAGTCATCAGTTTCATTCTCTCTTCCAGAGTCATTGGAAAAGACAAAAGTCAAGACAAATGGTGATGGCCAGGGATACAATGGATGACCTTGGAGTTCTCAATGTCTGACCAAGTTCTAAATGCTCCACAGGGCTGCTTCAGTTGCCTTCATGACTGTTGGAACAAATTGTTCTCATTTGCCCGTTCTGAGGGAGGAAAATTTCATATGCTTCAGGTTGACATCACACTGACTCAACAATGAGTTTGAGATCTGTCACTTACCCTCAATCTTGTTTAGTCTATCTACCAAGGCAGTTTTGCTGTTGTGTGGCCATTACATATGTTACATAAACTTATGGAGCCACAAGTGAGAATTGAGTGACAAGTAGAAACCATAGGTAGATTAGTAGCCCTGAAAAGAACTCAGCAAGCATCCATACAAAAGGTACTAGTCCTCCCTGAACACCCCAAGTTGAGGTATATGATTGTGATAGAATATTATTATGTCATATAAAATGACAAGCACAACGGTTTCATAAAAATCTGCATAAACTTATAGGAACTAATGCAAATTGAAGTGAGTAGAACCAGGAGATCATTGTATATAGTAACATCAATATTGTATGGCTGAACATATGTAAAAGACAGCTATATGGCTGGTGGAGTTGTGAACTGATCCAACCATTCTGGAGAGCAATTTAGAACCATGTCCAAAGGGCTATCTAACTATGCGTATCATTTGACCCAGCAATAGCACTACTCAGTCTATATTCCCAAAGAGATCAAAGAAAAAGGGAAAGGACCAGTACAAAAAATATTTATAGTAGTTCTTTTTGTGGTAGTAAAGAATTGGAAATTGAGAGGATGACCATCCATTGGGGAATGACTGAACAAGTTGTGGTTGTGATGGAATATTATTGTGCTAAGACTTATGTGAACTGATGCAAAGCAAAGTAATTAGAACCAGAAGCATAGTATATGCAGTACTAGAAATACCATAAAATGATCAACTGTGGATGACTTAGCTATTCTTAGCAATACAAAGATCCAAGAAAATTTTTTTTAATTTTTTTCATTTTACATTTAAATGTAAAAAGAAAAAAAGAACATTTGTACATACATAAAAAGATTCAATATAAAACCATGACTTTCCATTTCACACTGTTTTACTTTAAAAAAAAAACACGTAATAAGTATCATACATTGTTTTCACAGCTACCCTGCTTTTCTATTCTTCCTTCTAAATTTCCTTCTATTCTCTTCTATGGCTCCCTCTGTATCTCACCATACAGATGATTACCATTAGATGCACAAATGTGTATGTATATATAAAATTGTACTAAACATACTTCTATTCATGAGTGCTTTCTCTGGAGGTAGAGAGAATCTTACTATACAGCTCTTTTGTAGTTGATCTGAGTATTTTTGATACTCAAAATGTTTTGGTTGTTCAGTTGTCCTTTGTTGAACTTTGTTGTTCTTAGAACAAAATTGCTGTTGCTGTGTGCAGTGTTCTTTTGGCTCTGCTTATTTCACTCTTCATTATTTCATGCAAGTCTTTCCATGTTTTGCTAAAAATCAACCAGCTCATCATTTCTTATAGCACAATAGTATTCAATCAAATATTTCACAATTGGTTTAGTCATTCCCCAGCTGACAGGCATCCCTTCAATTTTCAGGTTTTTTCCACCACAAAAAAAGGGCGGCTAGAAATATTTTAGAACACATAAGTTTTTTTTCTCTTTCCCTAATCACCTTGGATAACAGACCTAGTGATATTGCTGGGTCAAAGGGGATACATAATTTTATAACCCTTTGGACATAATTCTAATTGCTCTCCAAAATGGTTGGATTAGTTCACAGTTCTACCAACAGTGAATTTAGTGTCCCAATTCTTTCACATCTCCTCCAATATTTGTTATTTTCTCCTTCTATCATTTTAAGCTAATCTGATAGGTGTAAAATGATACCTCAAAGTTGTTTTAATTTGCATTTCTCTAATCAATAGTGATGTAGAGTATTCTTTCATGTGAGTATATATAGTTTTGATTTCTTCATAAAAAACTGTCTATTCATGTCCTTATCAAGTGAGGATTGACTTATATTCCTATAAATTTGACAAAGTTTTTATATGTTTGAGATATGAGGCCTTTATCTAAGAAACCATCCATAAAAATTTTTCTCCCAATTATCTATTTTCCTTCTAATCTTGGCTACATTGACTTTATACAAAAACTTTTTAATTTAACATCATCAAAATTATCCATTTTATACATCACAATGCTCTCTATCTATTCTTTATTCATAAATTATTCTCCTATCCATAAGTCTGATAGATAATATGGTCCATATTCTTCCAATTTTCTAATGATATCTCCCTTAATAACTAAGTCATGTATCTATTTTGACCTTATCTTGGTAAATAAGATAGCTGTCTATGCCCAATTTCTGCAAGACTTATATCCAGCTTTCTCAATTTTTACTAAATAATAAATTCTTAATCCAAAAACTTAAATTTTTACATTTGTCAAGCATGAAGTTGCTATAGTTGTATGCTTCATATAGTATGTCTACTCTGTTCCACTGATTTACCTTTCTGTTTCTTAGCCAGTACCAGATAGTTTTGATAATTATTGCCTTATATTTTATATATTGTCTTATAATTTAAGATCTGGCACTGCTAAACCTTTTTCCTTTACATTTTTTTCAATCATTCCTTACATATTCTTGATTTTTTTGTTCTTCGGGATGAATTTTGTTATTTTTTTTCTAGCTCAGTAAAATAATTTTGGGGGTAATTTAACTGGGAAGGCATTAAATAAATAAAGAAGTTTAGGTAAAATTGTCATTTTCATTATATTGGTTCTGCCTACCCATGAACAACTAATATTTCTTCAATTATTTAAATCTGACTTTAAATGCAGATCAAAGCACACTATTTTTTACTTTATTTTTTGTTGGGGTTTTTTTTTGGTCTCTGTTTTCTTTCATAACATGACCAATATGGAAATATGTTTTGCTTGACTGCACATGTATAACCTATATCAAATCATTTGCTTTCTCAATGAGAGGGGAGGGGAAGAAAGGAGAGAGAGAATTTGGAACTCAAATTTAAAAAACAATAAATGTTTTAAATTCTTTTTATATGTAATTTGAAAAAATATTTTTAAAAAAACAGCTGTTCTGATCAATACAGTGATCCCAAATAATTCCAAAGGACTGATTCATTATGAAAAATACTATTCACCTCCAAAGAGAGAACTGATGAAGTCTGAGTGTAGATGGAAGAATAATTTTTTTCACTTTGTTTTTCTTGCTTTTCATTTTGCAACATGCCTAATAATTATGTTTTGCATGATTTCACATGTATAATTGATATCACATTGCTTGCAGTCTCAATGGGTGGGGTAGGGACAGGAAGGAGGGAGAAAATTCAAAACTTAAAATTGTTTTGAAATGTTTTAAAAAATGAATAATGAGTGAATGGAAACAGATTGTAAAATTTTCATAACAAAAGTTCTACTTTTAGACATTTTCCCTTCTCTTGTCATATGATACAGCTCTCGGTCTCTCTCTCTCGCTCTCTCTCACTCTCTGTCTCTCTCTCTCTTTCTCTCTCTCTGTCTCTCTCTGACTCTGTCTCTCTGTCTCTGTCTGTCTCTGTCTCTGTCTCTCTCTTTCTCGGTCTCTCTCTGCCTCTGTCTCTCTGTCCCTGTCTCTCTCTGTCTGTCTCTCTCTCTCGCTCTCTCTCTCTCTCTCTCTGTCTCTCTCTGCCTCTGTCTCTCTGTCTCTCTCTCTGTCTCTGTCTCTCTCTGTCTGTCTCTCTCTCTGCCTCTGTCTCTCTGTCTCTGTCTCTGTCTTTCTGTCTCTCTCTTTTTCAATTATCACTGACTGACTCATCAAATCACAACTGCAAATTCTTTCAGGACCCAAGGATTCAACTTTTCATCTGGATCAGGTGACAAATTTGTCAAGATGCAGTAAGCGCTGTAATTTTTATCTTCTTGTTTATCTTAGGAATCAACTCTCTATTAGTCATTTTTGTTCTATCATTTCCAAGGTAGAAGTAATTCTCCTTGGCAAAGGAAACAGAAACAAATAAAAATTGAGTGATTGCCTCCTCTCTGTGGTCAGCTATTATTGCCCCATACACCCCCTACCCCAAAGGGAAGACCTGTCCCTTCCTAGATCCTCCTTATGTAAAATATACCTAAGAAAAAAATTGTGCTGTCCTTTGCTTTCCTGGCCAGTCTCAGTTCTTTCTGAGCTTTAGCAATCCTGGCCCTATTTTCATGTGGCCATGTGACCATTTCACATTCTTATACTCTTTTGTTACCTGTCTTTGCTTTCATCCTCTATATATTTTGTTTTAAAATCTAAAAAGGTTGATGAATTCCTTGTGCATCTATATCAGTCATTTCAGACAACTCCCATCTTTCCATCTCCTTGGAATTGTTCCCCTTTATGTCTTCACAATTTCATTCTTGAACATCTCCTATACTTCCTGGTCTCACCTCCCTGCTAAAACTGAAGGCTAAATGGCTTGCCAAAAGTCACAGAGATAATCCTCTTCTGGCTCTGACATTTCATGGTTGATGGAGTTATTGCTGCAAGGAGGGATGCAGTTGCACAGCAGCAAGAGATATATGCTTACACATAGATTGCAGAGAGATCTTGAAATCAATCAACAATCAGGAAATATTTATTAAGTAACTACTATGTGCAGGCACTGTGCTAAGCAGGAGAGACACAAATTTTGAAAAAAATGACCACAGTCCCT
>JAQQSK010007554.1:0-13933 GCA_028658325.1 Potorous gilbertii | reverse complement strand
CACTGTGACATATCTTGGCAAACAGCTGTTCTTATCCCTTGGATTGGCAGTACTTTGGCAAAAGTCACTGGAAGCATCAGTATGGTACCACCTTTCATGGGTTTATTTGCAAGGCACTTTTAATCTTTGTTAAATTATTGGGCAAACAAAGCTTTGAAATGAAAAGAAAACAATCACCTTAAGAAAATAAAATTAAACATCCACTGATTCCTTGTAATATCCACTAGAAACACAGACTTTTGACTGTTTCATTGCTTATATATTTTCTATCATTTTCCTTCTTTGAAAGTGATTTTTTTTTTGCTTTAGCTCTTGAGGGCTGATATCACCTGTTGTAGAATTGTGGAATCCTAGCATTGAAACAAAACTTAGAAGGCATCTAGCTCTATAATCATGTAAAAAAAAAGAATGAAATTCTTCAACTCTGGCTTAAGATGATGAGTTCAACTATATATTTTCTCTTTGCATAATTGTCTTTGTACCATAATAACTCACAATTTAAGATTTAAGGGATACAAAACATTCCTTCACAGCAGTCCTATGAAGTCAATACTAGAGTCAGGTGGCAAGATCGACAAAACTACTTCAGCAATTGCCCTATGGGGAACCTCTCTATTACTACTGAGAGCACTATCATCCTCCCAAACACCCAGGCTCCAATCAGAGTGTCATCTTCAACTCTTTATGTCATTTCCCACTATATATAAAACAGTGACAAATCTCAAAATTCTCCCATTTCTTTTAAATTATACCAGCCCCCACAGTTCGTACCTTCTTGCCTGCAGTAGTAGGTCTTCTTGCCTCATCTCTCCCCATTCCAATGCATCCTCATCCCCTACCAAAGTCATTTTTCTAAAGCATAGATTTGACTATCTCACCTTCTCTCCACCATTCAATAAACTCCAGTGACTTCCTATTATCTCCAGAATTAAATGCAGGGTATCCCAAAAATCTTAGTGCAGAAACTTAAAATAAAGTCCTGTTTGCTATTTAAAGCTACTCATAAACATATCCCTTGTAACTTTCCAGTCTTCCTGTACTTTATTCTCCTCCATGGTCTCTAAAATCCAGCAACACTCGCCTACTTGGCATTGCTCACATAGGACTCTCCATCACCCTTCCTTTGAGCCTTTGTACTGGCTATGTCCCTTACCTGATATACCCCCCACCTTCTTCTGCTTCCTTGATTCCCTGATTTCCTCCAGGACACAGATCAAATTCCACCTTCTACTAGAAATCTCCCTCCAATGTTCCTATGTTATTTCACATTTATTCACATAGTATATATATATATACTGTATATATAATGTATATGCTTTATTATTTTTGTGTTATCCTCCCTATTAGAATGTGATCGGGGCAATTTTTATCTTTCTTCATATCCCCAGATCTTGACAATGAGTCATAATACATGCTGAATAAATACTTGTTGAAACAGAAATTCTATATCCCTATCAATTATGTATGTATAACAGATATCTGGTCAATGAATACCTAGTCTTGAGAAAATCATGAGATACTGACATGACATTTGCTAACCTTGCTTCTAGAAATTCCTGATGACATGCATTTGAAGTGCCTAGATCACCCCTTCAGATTACACCTAGGTATCTGTTGACTTGTTTCCTGTCCTCCTACTGTTTGGTTGCTAATCTGGAACTGAATTCATCCAAAAGAACTCAATAAAGGACTTGTACATTCGTCTCTCTGAATTACAGAAGTTTGATGAAGGTATGCCTTTTCTTCCTATAGGTTGTCTTGTGAGTACCTGATCCCCTAGGGAAACATACATTTACTTTTTTAGTTTTCTTTGCTTTGGTCAAGAGCTTTTTGAGATCTTGACAGATTCATACCAGGGATTTCCAGCAGCCAAGTCCTGTAGGGACTACAGCCCTGAAAGATGATCCTCAGGGCTCAAGCAGGCTATGGATCAATGGCAGACAAGATACCATTTCTTGTAAACAAGAAGGCAGTTCTGTCTGCCAGCTTTTTTACAACTGGTAATCAACTTGGTATATCAAAAGCCTGGTAAGTTTTAGCCCACTCTCCCCAAGAACAGAGGTTTAGAGGGCAAGGTGTGTTGGTATTGCTCTTCTTGCTTTGTCTTCTTAGCACTTAAATTGATTTATGAAGATCAAATGGGATGTTTATAAAGCACTTAGCCCAGTGTTGGAACGTGTAGCTTCTTAAGGAAGGCCTGCTTCCTTCTTCTTTAGTAGATATTCCTTCATAAAAAGTTAAGTGATGCTAGTTATATATTAATGACATCATGCGATAGGGTCAGCGATTTGGATTTCAACTGATCTGGATCAACGATATTCAAAGAAAATGCACTAAAATAGGAACTTAAGATGATAGCTTTAGAAAGACAACTCCAGCCCTCAGAAGTACCTCCAGAAACCTGAGGTTTCCTCTACAAGGAATAGGACTGGTCGTCTTGACGTGGAGTTGGGACAACTCTCAGTCTTGTACAACTCCATGTTTAAGGATATGGCTTTGTTTCTTAATATTTTGTAAGTGCTATCCTTACTCATCCAGGGATAGAACATATATGCATATACATGTAGGTACATGAATAAATGAGGGAAGGTTAGGATCTTCGTGCATAAGAAGTTTATTCCAACTTCCTTTCTTGAATTTGATTTAGCATTTCATATGGGGAATTCTGGAGGAAGAAAGGGAGAATATAGGATCTCTATAAGAATTTTAATTTTAACATCAGAAAATAGCTCAAGGTCAGTCTCCAGACACTCCTCCTGAACTCATTGGGAAGATTTATGTCTAATTTTGCATGTATTGTGGAAGTATTAATCTTCCCCTTACTTCTTATCCCTAAAACCAACCTAGAATCACAGAACATAAAATTTGGAAGGAGCCACAGTGGCTTTATATTCCAACTCATACACCTTCCATTCCCATCATATTGCTTTCAAATGTTTTCCCAGACCTTCGAGAAAGTCTCTTCCTCCTTGTCTAACAATAAAATTATAAGTAAAATGTCTATAATAGATTCAAATAGCCCTTGTACAACCTTGTATCACAAATGTAAATTAGCTATTCTTAAGTAAATCACAGAACAGTTCACTTTCGAGCTTTCATCTACCCACCCCCAAACAAATTACTCCTTTCAAACATGGATAACCATAAGCTACTCACTCTTGAACTTTGTTGGATTCAGTTTCTTTATCCGTACAATCAGAAGACTGGCAGTCAGAAAATAAGTACTTATTAATGCTTACTCCCCTTTGTATCTATTTCCAAACACTAACTGAAAACAGTTCTGTATCTTAACCTTGGTATGAGGTGATCATCCTAAAAGAAATGCAAAAGAGAAGTGTTGAATGCACGAATTTTTTCACTGCTGTTAAATGAACTGTACTACAAGCTCTATCTTCAAAAGACTTTAAATTTAGCTGTCAGGGAAGTGAATAATTGGGGAAAAGTCATCAATAAGGTCCTCACACAATGGTGTAATCACAGTACTTATATAATTGGGGCTTTTTTCCTTCCTTTCTCTTTGACCAAAAGTGAAGGAAGATGCAAGATAATGTCAGGGTATTGTGGGAAGAAAAGACTAGCTGATTAAAATCCAAATAAGGCCATCCTTCTTTTTAACTCTAATAAGTTAAGTAGGACAAATGCACCATTTGTAAATGTGATGGAAAGAAGTTACTGACTAATGAAGAAAGTGACTGTAAAGAGTTTTCACATTAAAATAGGTCAGAGGCCCCAAATCACAAGCCATCCTCAGTAGGGTGTAGGCTATAAGTTAGGGGCTATAGCGTGAAGTTCATACCCTTCTTTCAAATCATTCTCCTTTACAGATGAGACTGGAATAAGCTGAAGGATGAAGGAGAAAAAGGGATGAGAAATAAAAAAAAACAGGTGAAGAGAGTAATCGAACCTTTGGTACCTAAAGAAGTAATGAGTCAAAGAAGCAAAGGTGACAGAGAAAAGCAGTTGAGAAGAGGGCTCCAGAGGGTAATGTCAGATATGAGAGGTAGCATTCTTCCTGCCTCCCAGAGGCTCCCCTCTGCAACTATATTCGACTAATGAGGTACAAGCTCCAGGAAGCAATCAGAGTCCTACATCAGCAAGAGTGTGTTGGTAAATGTTTAACAATCAACTTCCTAAAATTGAGGACACACTTTTAAATTTAATATGTTTTATTAACTTTTTCTCCATCACTTTCTTAAGTTTGAGCAATCAACAAAACAATAAAACAAGCTCTGATGTGTAGACTTTTCTGATTTCCATTAACAATCAGTTCTCGAAGGTCCATTGGAGTTGACTCCAACACATTCTTCTAATCAGTGTAGTAGATAATTTACTCACAACAGAAAGTTGTGAATATCATAAGCTAGAGGGTAATGACAAAATGGTGAGCAGAGAAAAGTGGTCCTGGGTTCCAAATTTCCTCAAATAACTGGACATTGCTTAAGTTAGGAACAGTCAATGGGAAAGTATGGTCTAAGCCTACAACCCAGATCAAAGGACATCTACACCAATCTATACATAAACAAGAGTCCTTTCTACAATGTACCCTCAAATAGGCTTTCCATGACAATCTCTAGGGATGTTTATTTACTACTTTCTAAGGAATTCCATTCCAGTTTTGGATAACTCTAATTATCGTAAAATTTATCTATGAAGCTTAAATTTGCTTTTTTTTTTAACATTTCTCCTCGTTTTTCTTTCTGGAGCCCAAATGAACAAATCTAATCCCTCTTCCTAATGATAGCAAGGATGATGAGATTTCTGAGTCTTAGGTTAAAAACTCTGAGTACCTTCAGTTAATTCTCCAGGCCCTGCTTGCCCTCTTTTTAATGCTCTCTAGACAAGGAGTGAGGAATCTGTAGCCTCCAGGCCTCATGTAGCCATCTAGATTCTCTAGTGTAGTACTTTGATTAAATCCAAACTTCACAGAACAAATCCTTTAATTAAGGGCATTTGTTCTGTGAAGGCTGGATTCAATCAAAGGACTGAACTTGGGGACCTAGAGGGCTACATATGGACTGGAGGTTTCAGGTTCCCTACCCCTGCTCTAGACTACTCAGGTTGAATTAATCAATCATCTAGCACTTATTAAGTATATACTATGTGCCAGTCATTGTGTTAGATTTGGGAGATAAAAAAATGGAAGTGAAATTGACTCCATCCTCAAGGAGCATTTATTCTATCAGAGGAGACAATATGTTCATATAGATATGAGACAATTTGGTAGGGGAGAGAGTACATTAGCTACTGAGATAGGTTAGGAAAGGTCTAAGATGGTACATAAGCTGAGTCTTCAAGGTTATTAAGGATTCTAAGAGGCAGAGGTGAGGACGACATACATTCCAGGTATGAGGAATAACTGACTGCAAAGCACCTAGATGGGAAATGGAGTGCCGTATACAAGGAATAAGAAGAAGGACAGTTTGCCTGGGCAGTAGAGTGCATAATAAGACTAGAAAGGTAGGTTATGGCCAGATTCAATAGTGGTTTAAATGTCAGAGGAGTTTGTACTTGATCCTAGAGGGAACCATTGGAATTTGTTAGAGTTGTGGAGTGATAACATCATATTTCAATTTTAGTAACTGGAAAGTAGATCAGAGTGGAGTGAGATGTGAGGCAAGGAGATCAATTAGGACACTTCTATAGTCATCCTAGGGAGAGCTGATCAAGGTCTGAACTAGAGTCAAGATTGTGTGGTAGAGAGAAGAGGAAAATGTTGTGGAAGTACAAATGGCAAGATACAGAAACTGCTTATGTATGTGGGATAAATAAGAGTGAGGAGTCAGGAATGACTCCAAAGTTGTGGTTCCAAATGCATGGGATGACAGCAATACAATAAAGAGAGGTAGATAATTAGGCCAAAAAAAAAAGGTTTTGTGAATTCTACAAATTTGAGATGCTTATGATCTAACCAATTCAAGAAGTATTATAAAAGTTGGTGATAAAGGGGCTGGAACTCAAGAGAAAAAATATGAGAGAGATAGAGAGACAGACAGAGACAGAGAAACACGGACAGAGAAAGAGAGATAGATGTAGAAAGAGACAAAGAGAGAGTTCCAGGAATTATTGACATAGAGGTAATAGTCAATCCTCAACTTTCATGATGCAACATTCCTAGAAAAGGGCACAAAAGACAAAACAATGTATGCTGACATGTTGAATCTATGGAAAATAGGAAGTCAGTTTCCTGCGACCACCAAAAACTGTAATTTTTTACCAGAGATGCTGAAAATACAAATTTTGCTATAATTCTTTATAATAAAACATTAATTGTGATAGTATGTACTTTTCTTAACACAATAACCATGAAATAATCCATAAAATGCAGTACACACTAGTAATTTCCTAGAATTCTTTTATCTTTTATGCTGACATCTCAATGAAAAAAGGCATTGATTTCAGACAATATTCACTTGTTATAACACATGAAAAACTACAGTACCATAAATACTGTACAAATAAAATTCCTTAAAACTAAAACATTTTTTAACCTGAGTCTTGCCTTTCACTGTGTCAAATGGTGGTGTGAGGTCACTGTACTGTTTGTCCTTCATTTGGAAAAGGAACAATGACATCATAGGGTGATAGATTTAAGTGAGGCAGAGTTGCACAAAGTCATCAGTTTCATTTTTCTCTTCCAGAGTAATCAAAGTGCAGTGTCAAGGCATATGTCAAGACTATTGACTATAGCTCAGGATGCAGTGGATTCCTGGATTCAAGGTTTGAGCTCCAGGTGATCAGATCTATTGCCCTAATCATGACAGTTCTCAAGGAAAAGGTGATTCTTTTTCCCAACCACAGTCATCCTCTGGTTGAGGCCCTGCACTTGTTAGCTAAATCAGTACCCTATGAACTGCTCAGAGAGAGTATATCCAAGGTGAATATGAAATATTTATTCAGTAGTCTCGCAAAGTTGTCTTTACCTTTCAGGGGTACACAATGGGCCATTTGATATGCTTTATGTGTGCTTTATGTAACTATTTCACGTTGAGTCCTTTGCATTTTATGCAGTTTCTGCGCTGGAAGAAATAAATCACTGTCCAGAGATGGTATTCATATTTTATAATGAGTACCTTTTCGAGAAAGAACCTTGTTACTCCAATTTTGGGGCAAACCTAAACATAAACTATAACTAAGCTTTGTTTCAGAGATTTCCTTAGAATTGTTTCTCTTTCTTCAGAATTTCATTGTTGACATCTTCCAGTCCATCCCTGGTGAACTTTCCCTGTAGAATCAACCCATCTATTTTTTTCTCTTTGTCCTTCAAAATCTGCTCTCCCTAATGCCTGACTGCTTGTCATTATGCATCAAGCTCTTTCCTTTTAGAACTAAACTTGTTTTCTATGGCTCAAAAATTGAGCCTTTACACATTTGCTACTGTATGTCTTTTTCTTAAACTCTACTTTGCCATTTTAATTACAAAGATTACCTTCTCTTCCTCTCAACTAATGCAACAAAAAGATAAGAACAAGATGTACTCATTGAACCTAGGAAATATGTGACAGTAAATATAGCTGGATTTTCTGAGTATCTATACAAAAGCAATGGAATATGCAAGCAGACAGTTTAGGTTTCTGAAAAAAATTATCTCGAATGTCATATTATCCATTTACTATATTGCCCAAGGTATATAAGAGAAATTGAAAAATAACATACTATTTTAAAATTTAGATTCCTTTTCTTCCATATTTAAATGTCAGTCTTAGCTTTTTGCTACAACTGTTTTCTAAATTGTTCTGTCAAATATAGGCTAAAACATTTGAAGGGAAATTCAAGGATTTAAAATACAGGGAGTTAGTAAAAACATCAGTTACATTTTCCTCTAAGGAGGAAATATTTTAAACTTTGCTACAGCATTCTTGGTAATCAGCAGAAGATCCCTATGAGCTAAGGCACAGAAAGCAGTGTTTTCTCTCATTCTACAGTCATAAAGACAGACTTGCAGAGAAATTAAGTGACTTCCTGAAGAAGTACTAAGGTCAGGAACAGACCTAGACTTCACTTCCATTATTACATGAGGAGTCATGTTCATTTTTGTTCCTGCTATTTTTGTTTAAATTAAACAGATCAGAAAACCCATAAAAATACCATTATTTCAATAGTTTCAGAAAAGGTCATTGATAAAATGCAACACCCATTTATGATTTCTAAAAGCATAAAAAGCACAGATATGAAAGGTTTTTCTGGTATGTGATGAAAAAAGCATTTCTTTGAAACCAAGTTACAGGTATTTTAATGGAGAAACATTAGTAACCATGGGGGTTAGTAAAAAAAAGCTTTCCACTCTCAATGTTAATGTTTGACATTGTTTTAATACTAGGTAAAACAATATGGAAAGAAAAATTAAGGAAATAGTGGAGGCAAAGAAACAAACTTAAAAGATTTACTAGCAAATGATAAAATGTTATATGAGAAAATATAAAACAACAAGAAAATTAAGAAAGTAAATGGTTTTGGCAAGATAATGGGATATAATAAAAATATTCAGCAATCAACATATCGATAGCTGTAACAATAATCCGAAGAAATTACTAGAAAAATTATGGTAACGAATAAAAGTTTCAGATATTTGAGCAATAACTTACCAAGATGTATAGAAGAGATATATTAAAAACAACTCTGGAAATGATTTTACAGAGAAGGGAAAAAAAGAAGAAATAAATCATTGGAAAAACATGCAATAAAAATGACTAGGTCAAGACAACATGCAAAAGATGGCGATACTAAATTAATTTATTTTTAATTCAATGCTAATTATTAAAAAACAGTTGGTGGCTTTGTAGAGTTATTATAGATAATATAATAAATGTGTTGGTAATGTAATGTATATGAAATAATAACCAGAATTTCAATGGGCATTACACAAAAGTTTTTTTTTAAGTAAAGGGGACTTTTAATGCCAAATCTCAAGATAATCATTAAAATCACCTGGCACACATATGTAGGCTTAAAAATTGAAAAAGAGGTCATTGAAACTGAATAGATAATCCAGACTGAGAACTAAAGGTATGCAATAGACAGTTGGATAAATTTAAAATCACATAACATTAAGGAGGTAAATCATGGGAAAATTGGATTGCTATATAGCAAAAAACCAAATGGGATTAGAACTACATATTAAACTATATACTGCAATAAATTTCAAGTGGATCAATTATCTAAATATGAAAGTTAATATAAGAAAGTAGAAGAGAATGCAATGACTTGCCTGTCACAATTGTGAAGAGGAAGAAAATATGGTGAATTCTGTTTTGGATATAGTTTAAGATGACAAATGATCACCCAGCTAGAATTTTGCAGTCAGCTGGCAAAGAGAAACTGGAATTCATGAAAGAGATTAGTAATGTTTGTGTGAGTACATATATATATGGATATAGAGATATAAACATAGATATATAGATATATCTATACATGTGTGGGTGCTTAGTATATGTATACGTTTTATATATATATATATATATATATATATATGTGTGTGTGTGTGTGTGTGTGTGTGTGTGTGTGTGTGTGTGTGTTTTATATGCATAAAGGCACAAATAAAGTTTATCTAAATTTGGGAACCAGCCCAATAGATGTGATAATTCAATTGGTAGGAATTGAAAGAGTTACTAAGAGGAAAAAAAGTAAAGGGAAGAAAATAATCCAGGTCAGAACAATGTCCAATACCAATATTTAAAAAGTAAGGGATAGATAATGGTCTGACAAGTGAGATTGAACCCAAAGAGTCAAGAAGAGAGCCAAAAGATGAAAAGAAAGGAGAAAGTATCCAAAAAGTGATAGAAAATACTGTTAAAAACGACAGAGAAGTTAGGTTGGATGAGAATGGAATAAATATCATTGGATTTAGTTTTTGAGTTCATTGTTAACCTTATCAAATTTGACCCAGTGTTCTATCCTGACAACATCTTTTTGAATTCTGAATCTATCACGCAACATGTTCAGTGTCCTTGGAAGTTGTGTGTCATATTCAAATTTGATAAACATGCCATCTAAAAATGTTGAACACCACAGATTCACTTCCTAGGACACTCCATTAGTTATCTCCTTCCTAGTTGGCTCATTTGGAATAATCTCTCAACTAGTTCCAACAAACAACTTTGAAACAATTTCAACAAGAGAGGGGGGAAAGAAGAAATAAAATATTGGAAAACTATCCAATGAAAATGACAAGGTCAAGCCAATATGCTAAAGATATCCACATTTGTTTATAATTTAATACAATGTCAATAAAAAACAGTGGGTAGCTTTATAGAATCATATAAAAGCATGATAAATATATAGATAATATAATGTATATGAAAGAATAACCAGAATATCAATGGGAATTATAAAAAGTTTTTAAAAAATAAGGGAGAGTTTTAATGCCAAATCTTAGATAATTGCACTAATATGTAGCCCAGAACTCCCATGTTTCCAAAATAATAGTATGAAAAACTTTGTCAAGTGATTTGCTAAAATCTAGGTAAATTATATATTTGCAGCTTTCTCCAAATCTACTTGTGTAATCATGCTGGCTACAATGGATACAGTTTGTGCAACAGAATCTATTCTTGATGAAGCCACATGATTACCATATTTTTCTATATGTTCACTAGTAATCCTTTTAATACTAACCTTGAATTTTTCCAGAAATTGAATTCAAGATCACTGGCCAACAAATTGTAAATTTGGGGTACAATTTACCTCTACTTAACCTTGAGGTACCTGTCATGTAAGACTTCTTGAAGATTCCTTGGATTTAAACAAGTCCTGGACAGCATGCTAAGTGCTACAAGAAATATCTTTGGATTATCTGAGGGACCTGATCACATGTTTGAAGTTTATCGTTAAGGTAGATGGAATTAAAAATTCAAGCAAGTAGTTAGCTAAAAGAGAGTGTTCTATTAAAGGACTCAAGGAACAACTGCTTGACAGGGAGTTAGGAAATGTGTGCCTTGGATATTGAACTTTCCACCTTCCCCATGGTATCCTAGCAGCATTTCTGGAATAGCCAATGGCAGAATCTGCATCAAGAGATAAGGACAGATTGAATCAAGGTTCGACAAAAACCTAAGAGGAAAAAACTACACCTTATCTAAGGGAACATGTTGAGAATTCCATTAAAAGAACTTCCAGGAGCTTTGACTGATCCTGTGGACAAATGTGCTCTCTAAACTTAAATCAATTTTCTCCTGGACTCTGTAAACATCTGTGAGAAGATATGACTTAGACTTGGGGAGATTTTTCATAACACATATTTTCCCTATACCACTTTAGTAAATACCCCTTTTGAAAAGCTAATTGTCTGACTAATTTGTGTCATCTCATAATGGGAGAGGAAGTACACTATTAGGGACTTATGAGCCCCTCGTGAGCATTACAGAGACATCCCTAAACCTCAGGCTTATCCCTCAGTTTTTCTAGATTCTTGAGGAGAAATTATCTAGACTTGTTCTGGGAACACAATGCATTAATGTGGGAGGAGTTGAGATAAAGATGCCAGAATACATATAGTCTATAGTTTGCAGAACTCATTCTGATCCCCTTTTCTGGGAAAAGAAAAATTAGGAAATTTTTCCTTATCCAGTGATGTAGTATATCTCTGATTAATTTTCCTATTTAAAAAACTGAGTTATTTGCCCTTTTCCAATACTTTTCCCATGACTCATCAATAACACCTACCAATTATTTCTATAATTTGGGGGCATAATTCATCTGAATATGATAATTTGATTTAATTAAGGATAGCCTGTTGCACTCTTACTGTCTTCTTACTTACCTCAGTCATTAATTAATCTATTATAATTTTTATTCTCACTTTTCCTTTCTAAAGATCATTCTTCTTGGCAGAGAAAACGGAAAAAAACTAAGAGCTGAGCAGTCCTGCCTAGTCTTTGTTGTACATTGCCATTGTTCTTTGCAACCCTAGCAGCATTTTCCTTCCTTCTCTGATTTTCCTCTTTGATGAAACATAATGAGAAAACCTTTTAATTGCTGTTGTTGTTCTTGGATTCCCTTGATAACCTCAGCTCATTTTTGACATTCAATGATCCTGATGGTGTTCCTACAAGATAGTAAGTGTGTAGTCACCCTCATCATCTTTCTCATTTCCATCTTATATATATATATATATATTTAAAGTCCAAGTTGAATTGTGCCTTCCTTGTACCACCAAATCAGTGTCTTCCAACTACTACTCCTCCTTCTCATCAGAATCGTTCCCTTTTCTGTCTTCAAAATTACATTCTTGACAGGTTACCATTATGTCTTTTTCTAACCTTCTTTAAAGACTGTTAATCCATAATCTCCAACCTATCCTTTATCTGAATCTTTGAAATATAAGACTATGTACAACTTTTCTCTCCTCTATCACAAAATCTAATGGTTCTAACGAAAATGGTCACTTCCTATAGTCTCATAGCTTCCACATTAGCAATAAGTTCCAAACTTTCTTTCCTCCTTATTCTGACTCCTTTCTTTCTTTTCATGGAACCACCACTAACCCTATTCCCCTTGTTTTCAACCTTCTTTTCTTTTACTCTTATGACTCTCCTAGACTTTTATCCAATCAGTTATCAAGTGCTTCTAAAATATTTCTCAGTACTTCCTTCCTCTCTTTTTTTTACCTCTTGAAGTCTCATGGTTGTAGTTCTTTGTCTTCGAAATGGACCAAAATGACATCACCATGATAAAGTGGGATGTAGAGTGTGTTCAGGGAGGACCAGTGGCACTGTTAGTTCAAAGGGTATGCACAGTTTTATAACCCTTTGGGCATTGTTCCAACCACAAAGAATGGTTGAATCAATTCACAACTCCAAAAACTGTGCATTAATTTCTCATTTTTCCCACATCCCTTCTAACATTTGTCATTCTTCTTTGCTGTCCATTAGTCAATCAAATAGGTATGAGGTAGTACTTCAGAATTGCTCAATTTGCATTCCTCCAAATCAATTATACTATAGAGCACCTTTTTATATAGGTAGTTTTGATTACTGCATCTGAAAATTGATTACATATTTTTATCATTTATCAGAGAAACTTGCTTCAATTTTTTTCACAGTTACTATTGTTAACTGTATTTCCCTCCATTCTTTCCCCCCATAATTATTCTATTCTTTTGTATCATCCTTTCCTTCCTCCAAAACACTTTGTTTCTGACTACTGCTTCCCCCAATCTTCCCTCCTTTCTATCACCTCCCCACTGCTCTCCTATATGGTAAAATATATTTCCATACTCAACTGAGTGTGTATGTTATTCCTTCTTTTAAACAATTCTGATGACAGTAAGTTTCACTCACTCCTCTCCCAATCTCCTCCATTTTCATCTCTACTGTAAAAACTTTTTCTTGCTTCTTTTATGAGATAATTTGCCTCATTCTACTCCTTCCTTTCCCTTTCTCCCAGTGCATTTCTCTTTCTCACCCTTTAATTTTATTTTTTTAGACATCATCCCTTCATATTCAACTCACACCTGTGCCCTCCACCTATATATACTCCTAACAGCCCTAATAATGAGAAAGATTTTATGAGTTACAGGTATCATCTTCCTATGTAGGAATATGAATAATATAACCTTACTAAGTACATTATGATTTCCCTTTCTTGTCAAGCTTTTTATGCTTTTCTTGAGTCTTGTATTTGAAAATCAGATTTTATATTCTACTATGGTCTTTTCATCAAGAATACTTGAAAGTCTTGTACTTCATTAAATATCCACTTTTCCCTTGAAAGATTATATTCAATTTTCTGAAAAGCTGATTCTTGATTATAATTCTAACTCCTTTGTCCTCCAGAGTATCATCCTTTAATGTAGAAGCAGCTAAATCTTGTGTTATCCTGATTGCGGTTCCACACTCCTTTTAATGTTTTTTTCTGGTTCCTTGCAAAACTCCTTGACTTCAGAGTTTTGAAACTTGGCTATAATATTCCTGGGAATTTTCACTTTGGATGTCATCAA
>JAQQSK010007553.1:0-13933 GCA_028658325.1 Potorous gilbertii | reverse complement strand
TTTTTTTATATTTTAGCAGTGTTTATTTATATTCTTGAGCTAAAAGATCACTGTAGGTAGCTACTATGACCATGAAATTAAAAGACTCTTGCTCCTTAGAAGGAAATTTATGACAAATCAGGAGAGTATACTAAAAAGCAGAGATATCACCTTGCCAGCAAAGGTTTGTATAGTCCAAGTTGTGATTTTTCCAGTAGCAACATATGACTGTGAAAGTTGAACTATAAAGAAAGCTGAAACCCACAGAATCTACACTTTTGAATTGTGGCACTGGAAAAGACTTTTCAGAATCTCTTGGACAGCAAAGAGATCAAATTAGCCAATACTCACAGAAATTATTTCAGAGCCCTCACTGGAAGATCAAATACTGAAACTGAAGCCTAAATACATTGTTCACATAATGAGAAGACTGAAATCATTGGAAAAGACTCTGATGATAGAAAAGATTCAGTGTCTCTCCTGTACATATGTCCTTATGGAGAAGAGATAGAGAGTGGATTCAATGACTTGGAGAAGGGGAAATTTTTAAGTAAGCTTTAATTTTAATTTTATTTTTAAGCTATTAAATTTGAGGGATATAAGATACTTCCATTCTAAAACTGGTACTTTGTGCCAAAACTAAGTGGTTTTTGTCTAAATAAATTAAAGGAATACTAGAAATGCCATCTTTGCACTATTTTCTGCACTGAGATTTGTTCGTTAAGCTTACTATTGAAATTGATCTTCTCCGGGATCACCTTCAGGTGTAGGAGTCAATGCACCAGATGATCAAGGCCAGATGATGAATGCATGTAGAGGCCCTGAGTCCTGGCTAATTGACAGGGAAATAGAGTCCTGAAACAACTCTGGGCTTCTACTAGACAAAAGGCTATGGGTTTTCTAGGGAGAATATGTAGACAATGAAGCTGAAGAAGGAAAATAAAAGAAGAAAGGAGATGAAGAACATGACAACCAGAGACCAGTTTGATAGAAACAGGAATTTTCTCAATTGGAGATATTATTCAACAGCCTGAGCAAAGTTACTGAATTTTTAGGTCTCTAAGGAAGACATTACCTTGTCTATCATCTCCTATTTCTTATTTCCCTTGTCTGGTTTGTTCTGTGGTCATAGTGATGCCACTAGACTGGGTTATTCCTTCCTTCCTCCCAGGTAGTTCTGAGTTTCAGTGTCTGATTTCACTGAAGCATAGGAACTGCAAAGGACCTGAGAAAAATAAAATGGCCCAGAGGAATTCTTGAAGAAAGAGTCTGCTAAATCAGAAAGACCAGAAAATTCAGGGTGTGAACACCTGCCGCTTCATTATTCATTTCTGTCATTTCTGAGGTCATATTTGCAAAAGTTTGCTTATAGCTTGAGGGATGCCACCCATGTCACTTTACTTATTGGTTAAGTGAACCATATGACAATTGTGGGAAAACAGTTTTTACACTTTCACTTCAAACATTGAAAACATTTCTTTAAAAATCAAGTTTTGGAACAAAGAAATATTTACCTGTCAGTTTTCATTATATGTAAATTATCACATGAATTTGTTGTTAAGTAAAATAGGCCCTTATATTGAATTCATTCCATGCTTTTAGAGAACCCATAACTTTAAGGGTTTTGGTAACTTTCACACTTTTCATGACTTGATACCACTCCCACCCCCTAGAAAGTCTAGGTAATTTTAAAAAATTGAATAGCCCAACGTATTAGTGCAATTGCTTACAAGTATTCTGGTTATGATGTAACAAAGAAAACATTATTTAAAAGGAAGAAAAATCAAAGAATATTGTTTACTCAACAAGAAAATTATGCTATCCATAGATTCTATTCAACCTGAATAGCAAATATTCCTGAATATTCCCCAGAATTCCTTATATTTACATTATAAAAGTTCCATGCATACTAGGGTACCCATTGTGGTAGATCATCGCTCAATCTCTTTTGTAATCTCTAGTATAGCCTTCTGCTATCAAATCCTTATGTGTGCATCTCCTTGAGGCCAACAGGATATCCTTGGAACTATGCAAGGTGGACATAAGTTGTACCTGCCCTGATCTGGTTGGGAACACAGATCTCCATGACAGAATTTATGACTCTAGGGACTTGCCCAGATTTATATTCTAGGAAGATACCCAGATGTAGACCGAGGTTTCTTGACTCCAGACAGAGAAGAAGGAAATAGATACACACAAACACATACACACACACACACACACACAAATATACTAAGTGTGCATGCTGAGGTAGAACTCAATCTTTCTCTCTGACCCAGAAGTCTCAGAAGTCCATGCAACTAGGCTCTGGAAGCACTTGTTTCTCAGCCTAGAGAGTGATCAGCCTCCCGAGCCCTATCACACTAATATGTATTATTGGTTCATTTTCTACAGTTGATAGCAGGGCCAGTTATTCTGGTTACGAACTGACCTATGCTACCCTGCTTAATAAAGAAGTGGTTGTGTTGCTGGCTCTGCCCTTTCTTTGATTGCTTTCAAGGCACAAAAATCACAGAATGTTTTAGCCCTCTTAGAAACCTTAGAGAGATGAATTGGTCCCTGGTCTTTCATCTTGTTTCATTTTATGGCCTTAAGATATTCTGTTGTTTTCTTTTCTCCATTTTAGTCATGCCTGTAGGTGAACATCACCAACTCATTGAGCTTTGAAATTTTTTGTGGTTAGTTTTCTTTGTATTTTTTGTTTATTTTTTGTACATTTCTCAAATATCTGTTTTGCGAACCATTTAACTTCATTTAGGAGCTTAGCTCTTATCCATTCTTCACATCTGTATTTGCTGCCATCTAACACGGTGTTCTGGAAAGAGCTTTAAATTTAGAATCAGAATCAAGTCTATGATTACCAGCTTTTGCCATTAGTTACTTCTATGACTTTGGCAAGTTATTGAGACCTCAGTCACCTCATTCTAGATGACTTATAAAAGATAATTGGATGAACTGTAATTGTAGGATCTAATGATCTATGTTTCCCAAGTAGAGTCTTTAAACTAAGTTAATAATAATATAGAAATAGCTAATATTTCTGTAGCACTTTTTGATTTACCAAATGCATCTACATTTATTAATCTCATTTTATCCCCTTAAGATGAGAAGTATAAGTATCATTATTCCCATTTAGCAGGTGGTGAAATTGAGCTGTGGGGAAATAAAATGACTTAATTGTCACCATTAGTAAGTAGCTGAGCTATGTCCAAAATCTTTTACTTTAAAATACAATACTCTTTTGACTATAACACAGCTCCATCCTCAATGATATTAATATTTCAATTACTAGAATGTTTATATGGTAGGGACATGTATATGTGTGTGTGTTGCCTCATAATGTTAGAGTATCTATAAAATGGGAGAACAACTCAACATTTGGTCCAAAATGATCAATTCAACACTTAGTCCAAAATGATTAATTCACCATTTAGTCCAAAATGGCCTCTAAGGCCCTTTCTAGTTCCTGCAGCCTAGAACTGTTCTAGAACTAGTTGAAAAGTGAAAAACTCAGTTGAGTCAGTTACTGTCACACAGTATAGTTTCTGAGCAAGTGGTATTTGGATTTGACCTAGAGTAAATCACTTTGCTTCTCTTCTCCCCACCCATTTCCCTTGCCACCACCAAACTCAGTTTCCCAAAGGCTTCAAGACTATGTGAATATAGTCCAAGTAAAATTAATGGGAGAATGAGGGTGCCTATGTGTACTGTCTGGATACTGTTTGGATAGATAGAGCTTAAATCTTTTCTTCTTGACTATGATTTCATGACTCCTCTTTAGAATTTAGAGGTCTAGAGCACTAGGAAATGGCAGTCTTCAGAAAAGATATGTGCAAGGTAATGGTCAGAATTCTCTCATGTTGGTATATTGGATTGTGACTATGCCATTGACATGATGGGTAAGAAGAGGAGACAACCAACTTTCTTACAATTGCAGTGGAAAATTTATCATAGTTACTGCTCTAGTTGCCTGATACATTGACAATGGATCCATGCAGAGCAATTTGTCCACTTGCTCTTATTAAGGTAACTTATTAGAGATGACAGGTGCTATTTTAGTATAGTCAAGAATTTTATGCCACGTAAACATTCACATACATGCCACACATACATATATATGAGATTAAATTTGAACATTAGCTGGCATAATTGCATTTCAAGAAGATGCTTTTCTCCCTTTCTTCTCCTTCTGCTCCATGATATAATAGTGTAGAATATTCATTGCACTGGGAAGCAAGAGAAATGGTGTTGGCTTCCATTCCAGCACCACTGATTAGCTGTATAAAATCTGGCAAATCATTTTTATGCATATGCATCAGTTGCCTCATCTGTGAAATGGAGATAACAAAATCCTATTTGCTTGAAACTATATAGTTGCTCTAGGTCTCTTGAGTTTTTTGGGGTTTTTTTTCTTCTACCTCCAGGGTTCATACTTCCAGATCCAAAAAAGATGTTGTCATTGGCCAGATAGGAACAGTATTTCTCAAAAATATCTGTTCCTGAGATAACTTGTCAAGGATTTCCAGGGATTGTCAAGGCGATAAAATGGTTTTGGTCCCGACTTTATGAAAATTTCAGAGAGATCTTTGAATCCTACTATAGTTAGCTAGTTCTGTTACTTCGGGGTTTTTTTGCCTGAAATATTTGACTAAATTAGAAGATGTTAAGAATAGTGTCAAAACACATTTTTTAAAGATAAAGGACTATTTCCCCTCGCATTGCCCACTCACAGATTCCAAAATATTTTAGGTTTTTTGGTGTCCTTGAGTTTTATCAACAGTGCGTAAGTTAGTTACCCAAAATTAATGTACACTATATTTCCCTCAGAGCTAGATTATTTGGATTATTTGTTCATAAATTACTGATTTTTATTTATGAGATTTAGAACTGAGATCTAAGATAGATTAAGATTTAGATAATGCAGTCCAAATATCCCTTGCCCAGAAGCCAACAATATTCCCATTTAAGGAAATGATCTACTAAATAGCCCATCATCGTAGGGAGGGAAGTCCAGCCTTCCAGTTTGTGGATAGTATTGATAAATCAGAGAAAACTGGAAAGCAGAATGGAATCCATTTTTAGTGACCAATCAGTCCTTCTTCATTGATTGAATCCAGAATCCAATTGGCCTCAAAATAAAATCAATAAGCCTACACAAATTGACAAACTGAGCTCAAGACTGGTAAAAACCAGCAAACCAAATAGACTGTTCAAAGCAAGAATATGGATCTTAATAAAATTTTAGTTTAAATAAGTTGCAACTATAAACTTTTTTTGGGGGATGGAGAGGTGTAAAATATAGTATAGGGGGAAAGATCACTGAAAAGGCCAAACTGTGGTATCTATAAATGTATCCAAGAAAACACTGAAAAAGCATAGCTAGAAATAGGATGTTTATAATATAAAGTCTGTAGGAAAAGAGAGGCCAACATTCAATTTAGTTTGATGGCTACTTGGAGACCTCTCTGACTAACTATCTTGGTGATGGAGGAATAATATTTTGACACAGTAGAGTATCTTTTCAAGTTAAAAAGTGTTTCTTAGAAGTGTCTGAATTGTTATTAGGAACTCTGGATAGCTCAGCAGTAATTTTCAAATGTCTCTATTTCTACTCAGTAATTTGGGAGAAAATTGAACTTTCCAAAGTGGAAAATAAATGGTGCCAATAGTGACATAGCATAATCAGTTGGCCTGGTAGCTCAAGTATAAGTTGAGTGCATGCCTCTTAATAAATGACTAAATTCCAAATGTCTGGTGAAACTCACTGTACTAAGAAGGTACATTAATTAACTAACAACACCCAGTCCACTTCTCCTTGACTTTCTTGCCAAGGCCTAAGTGTGAACTTCTTGTAGTTTCTCTGACACTTAACTGATGACATCATTAACACCTATTAGTACAGTCTGCTCTTTTCTATAAAGATATCTCCATCTTTTGAAAAAGAAGCTCAACACTCTAAAACTAGCTTCTACCCAGGCAGCAAAAGAAAGCACATAACTTTCTCTAAGCATTTTATTAAAATGTAAATATTTGCCAAAATTTGCAGAACACATTATTTTTTTTAATGACTTATGCTCTCAAGTGGCTCTTTAAAATCCATTTAAAAAACAATAATATCCCAGCCAATTTAGTAGTCAATTGGAAATGCATTCAAAGCAAATAATTTTGCATGTACATATGAACAAAAGCCACTGGGAAGCAAGAAATAAAATGCCTGCCAATTTTACTTTTATGAAATCTGACTGCTTTTCTCTCCAGAGTAGAACAGAAGAATGTGAACTCTAAAACAAAAACATGCCTGTGTGCACACAAAAATATCCATTATCCTTGCTTTGGATTTACAACTGAATTAAACTGGCTTGGGTTTTGCATGTTGAATGGGTCAAAGGAGTGAGTGAAAAGAATGGGAAGAAAGAAGGAGAATATCACGATCTTTATTTTTCCACTTCAGAGAGGAGTGGCCTGATTTTAGAGCTCCAGCTTGCCTTCAGAAGAGTGCCAAGAATGATCTTGATGGTAAATTTATATACGTAGAACTTTGGTTTATGAGTAACCTGGTTTACATATGCTTCACTGGATGAGGAAAAATTTTTCGCCAAATTTCTCTTGCAAGATGAACAAAAATTCACATTACAGACCTCAGGTTTGGACTTGAACAGCTCACAAAGAGAGGATGCTCAACTAGGGCAATGGCTCTTTTTGAACCCATATAAGACTGCATTCTGTCTCAGGGAGAGAGGAGAGGGAAGGGGAGAAAAGTTTAAGCTTATTTAAGTTATTGTTGAAAACTCAAAACAAATAAATTAATTTTTAAAAAGCATCAAAACAAAATGTCATTGGATTCCTAGTCAGAAGCAAATATAAAGAAAGAAAATCAGTGAGTCAAAACATGACAGTGATTCTAAAACATGAAAAATAAGTGAAGGCAGTAGTGTTAGTCTTGCTTTTAATGAAAGTAGCATAAGGGAGTTGAAATCCCCAATGTTCTCATAGAAGGAGATTTTCCTTGCAAGCAATGACCCTTCTCTTCCTCCCTTTTTTCTCCCTCACACCAGCCATGATTCTACTCAAAGGTAAAGTGCAGGTTAATTTATTTTATTTTCAGCTTATATTGTGTGTACTGATTATTGCTATTATATTTCAAGAGTATCAAGGACAAAAAACTTACTTAAAATTATTAATAATTATTTTATATGACTTTTGGGAGTTGTGGTACCAGTCATCCAACTTTACATTATTTCCAATGGGAAAATTTTCTTTGCAATGCAAACAAATTGCATGACACACAGAATCCTGGAACTAATTAAATTCATAAACCGAGGTTCTACTGCAGTGCCTACTATGTGCCAGAGACTATGCTATAAACACTTTACAGAGATCTCATTTGATCCTCGTAGCAATCACCGGAAGTAGCTGTTATCTCCATTTTACAGCTGAGGAAACTGAGATGAACAAGTTAAGTAACTTGTCCAAGGTCGCACAGCTAAGTATGACTGAATTTTAACTTTGATCTCCCTGACTCCAGGACCAACACTCTATCCAATGCAAAGTCATGAGTAACTTCTATGCCATTATTTTTTGGACAGTTAAAATGCTGTTCCTGAAACCTATTGCCTGACCTAGAAACACAGATGTATACTTGAGTCAATTGTTGTTTAGGAATTTATAGAAAAATCAATGATTGAAGCTTCCTTATGAGGGATTTTAAAATTCATGCCTTACAACAAAAGTTATTTTGACTTGGGGATATGTATTGAGGTAGGAGATAGTACCCTTTTACAGAACAGAATAAAATCTTCTACCCAGAAGGAGCTCGGAGAGCCTCTAGTCTTATCTTTCCATTTAACAGAATAAAGAACCTAGTCTCAGAGAGGGGAAATCACTTCCCTAAGGTTATTAGATCATAAAATTACCCAGCTGAAATGGGACTTAGAGGTCATGTCCTCCAATTTGTACCCAAAGAAAGAATCCCTTTTACAACACCTGTGACAGGTGTCATCTTGCCTTCATTTGAACCTCTATATGGAGAATTCACTTCTTTCTCAGATGACACATTCCACTGTTGGTCAACTCTATCAGTTGTTTTCCCTTATGTTGGCTGAAGCTTGCTTTCCAGTGTCTTCTCCCCACTGGTCCAAGGTCTATCTCTGCCAACAAGTAGAACAGGCGTTGGGAGCTCATATGGGATATATGGGGAATGTTATCCACAGTCAACAGGTTCCCCTTTCTGATAAAGGCTGCCCTGACTGGGTTTGGTTTGAGGAGATCTGGATTCCAAGAAGGAATCAGGCTTTTCAGATATTTTCAGACTTGTTATGCCCTCATCCTAGAATTCCAAGGAAAATCTCTTAAATTAAGATTAAATATGGTTTATGTTTGGCCTTTCCTCAAGAGGCATTAATAGGTTTCTTCTACTGAGGTTTTTACTGTGGACAGTAGTACATCCAAGTTACAGGACAGCTATTTCCTTTACTACAAAAGTAACACTTCAGCCACTTAATACCCTTAAGCAAGCACTGATAAAAACATAAAACAGGAAAGACTAACCCATTATTCTTATTATATTTTGCTGGAATGGAAGATTCCTGGGAGATTAGTGGGACTGCTCAAGAGATGCTTCCCTTCACTTCATATCTTTATTGGACAAGCAGCAAGTTAAAATCCATATCTTCTGACTGACCATGCATTTTGGTGATGATGACAAGATGATTAGATGTTTAATAAATATTTATTGATGAATTAATCCTTGCAGGGAGCACCTCCCACTGCACAATCAGCACCCAATTTAAGGATTTCAGACCTCTACAGCTTAGAAAATACCCATCAAGGCTGGAAACATCCATCTCTCAGGATCACTATTTGACCACCTGCTCAGAGAAAGAAGGAAAAAGCATGGCAAATCTCTAAGGACTTGAGGTTCAGTTTTAGGCTCACGTATGCAAGGGCACATTGTTGATTCCATGTGCATATAAGATCCCATAGCTACTGCTGGGGAGGGAGACAGATTTAATATCCTAAAAAATGTCCTAAATGTCTTAAGAGACACACATGCACATAGGGTGTTCAAAAATATTTTGTCCTCATTAAAGGGCTAAAGAGTTCACTATTATTCATAACTCAATGGACAGCTGATCAAATAAGGGATTGAAAACAACCTGGATGGCCTTTAGCAAGAGGCCACTGCTCATGTGAATGTCTAAAGACATTCCACTCCATTACCCCTATAGTACTTAAGATTTTGACCTAGACTTACATGAGCAAAACAGAAAACCGAAGAAAATACTTGCAAGATGAAGGCAGCAAAACTCCTTGAAAAAAGAAAGATGGGATGAATCTAATTTGGTTCAACTGGACAATCATTAGCCCTGAGCTAATTACTAGAGATACAAAGATTAAAGTGAAACAGTTCTTCCTTCCAAAGAGTTGACATTCCATTGGTCACAGTGGGAGGACGAAAGTGGAATTATAAGAAGAATACAAGTAAATGCCAAGTATATATAAAGTAATTTTCTAGGAGAGAGGATTAGTAATTGGGAACTTGGTAGGAGAGTGGGATCAGGAAAGGTCTACTATAAGAGGTGATCGCTGAATTATGCTTTGAAGGAAAATAGAGATTTTAAGAGTTGTTCAAGTTGCCAGAAAAGGTCTCTCTAAGACCCATTTCATTTTGCTTGTGTGAGTGCACCCTTGGTGGGATTAGACCCTGTAAGAATATACCTCTTTGAAGTGCTTTGAGCTCTGATTAATTGCTCCCTAATTTCTTTCCATTTTTATTTTTAGCTCTTTTAGATAAATTATAGTAATGAATGGAAATCGGGCCCTGTTTTTCCAAGGGGAAACTTGGAGACTTTCATATTCCTCCTTTTGAGTCAAACTCTATCTGCCTCACTATTACCCTAGTGTGCCATGTATTAGAAAGATTACTGGCCTCTTTCATGACCTTATTTGGCCATTGCATAAGGGCCAGCTTTGTGTCACATGAGCCCCACCCTTTCTTATTTAAGCCTTTCCAACACTCAAATAGAACAGGGCTATATTTTCACTTCTATAATTTCCCATAGTACAACAGGGCTGGAGGGGCTACAAAGAAGACATTCAGCTCCTGTGGGGGAGGAGCTTAATTAACTCTCACAGGTGAACAGTTCCATTGGTCATGATCTAAATAATGCTACTGATTTGTTCCATGTACTAGTAGTTTCTTACTCCTTGTTCCCCAAGCTTTTACTTTCTGGTCTCACTTTGGGGCATAGAAAAGAGAAGAAGCTCTTTCACCCTGTGAGCTGATTTCTCATTATTCTTAAAGATAACTGGGGAAATTTTAAATTTCTGAGACTTTGAATGAACAAGTCACTGAAGCTCTACATTCATCCAGAAGTGTATTGATAATGTATTTTTTGTTTTAGTATAACTAAGAGCCTTTGATTGAATAATGTATTTAAGGAAGGTATTCCCCATCCATTAATGGGCCTAGTAAGATTTGTAGGGAGGCCCACAACTTTTGTTAATGAGGCACTGGTTCTCATGAATTGTGATGCCCTCTGGTTATAAAAATGCATACATTCTCTCAGGTGAGGTTTTACTTTGGGGCTTAGTTTAGGGAAGGAGCTTTGCCTGCCAGATGAGACTCTGGGAAGCTGTTAAACAGTGCCCTGGTTTTGAAAACCCATCTGATGGTGTTTTCCTCTCTGGTAATTATGCATGTGTGGTCAGACAGTTATCTGTTGATCTATGATGTACGTCACATAGTTGGAAGCCTTTCTGTTGATTTTGATTTTTCTGTATTCTCTCTGAAGTTTAGAGTGCTGACTTTTTCTCCTGAACTAAGTGAATGATACATGTGCTTGATTAAAGTGATTGTTGGCCCCTCAAAAGTTGTAGAAAAGCAGATCAAAGAACCTGTGGTAGCAGGTCCCCCTGTGTATATTGGAGTGCCTCCTGATACCATAAGTGCTAATGTTACTGGTACAGTGGGAGGCTTAAAATATCCACTGCCTTATTTTATACCACTCTGTCCTCTCCAGCTATTTCATTTTATGGAGGAAGAAATTAAATCCAAGAAGGTTAAGTGATTTGTGAAAGCCTATACAGATGATAAGATCTAGACCATGGGCTTCCAGTACTTCTAGTACTCTTTTGACTGGGTCATGCCATACCCCTTCCCAAATATAAAATGAGCAGGTTGGATTAGGCAATCTCTAAGCTCCTTTTCAGCTGTGACATTCTAGTGTTCTGCAATCCTATATTTATTAACTTTTTATGTAAAGATTTTTAAGTATCACAAATTCATTTTCTCTCCTGAGTTATATAAAATAGATTTTTAGTATAAATGCACAATTATTTATTTATTAAATTACAGTGAAATACAGGATGAAAATCCTGAAGATATTTGCTCCAAGCCCATTCATTATGTGCAATTCACTGTCAGAATCCTATCTAAAAGCAAAACAAAAACCCTAAAGAAATCCTTTAACATAGTTCCAGTAGAAATATGAGTGCCCCTAGCAGCAGCATCCTCCCATGAGTGCAAGTTGCTTTTTTTATAGCTCTTTCTGTTTTTGTTCATTCACCAAAGGTCACAGGGTTCGGTACTAAGCAAGGATATCCCCATCTCAGGGTGTGATGCTTCACTGGGCTGTCTAAGATGAAGTGTGAGGGCTTTGGAGCTATTAAGGTTTAGAAAGCCTTTAGCATCTCCCTTCTTCCGCTATGACATATCACCTTCCTCTCTACCTTCCTCTCCTCCTCTCTTTTCCTCCCTCTTTCCCCCTACCTCCTGCTCCTTTCCTCTCCCTCGCTCTCATCCTTCTCTTTCTTCCTCTCCCTCCCTTTTTCTCAACCTTTTCCTCTCCTCTGTGCTCTCTCTGTATCTATCTGTCTGTCTCTCTTTCTCTCTCTTTTTTCTCAGCATTTTGAAATGGAGAAACTTTAGTATGTCAAATTATTCTCGTACATTTAGATTTTAGATTTTGATTTCCTTCACTAGGAAGAGATCTCTGCCAAACAGCTTTAATGAAACTGTAAGAAAATAAATGAATATTTAATTTATCATAGGATTTCTGTATTCTCTGGAATTGCTTCATACAATAGATAACAAAAAGAGACAATAATTTAATTTTCAGGACTTTTTACAGAGTTCTCAACAAACATTTTGTTGCTTGATTTCTGTATTTTGATGCTTCTGCGCCTGGTGGTGTGGGAGCAAAGTCCAAGAAGAACATAGTGTAATATAATGGAATGTGAGAGCTGGAAGGGACCTTAGAGACCACAAAGTCCAAACCTTTTATTTTAGACAGGAGAACAAACAGAAGCCCAGGAGGCAGAGTAACTTGCTCCAAGTAATGCAGCAAGTTAGTAGTAGATCCTGACATAGGAAATGAGTTCCTGTCTCCCGAGTCAATCTTATTTTTTTATATTATGTATTATTTATTATAATATACATTATTATATATTATGTATTATCTTATGTCTCCAGATGAATGGATGAAATCTGATATTTCTACTCACAGAGTTTATAGCTTGTTTGGGAGACAATTAATCTATAAGTATTTACAAAGTACCTACTACATGCAGGTCACTGTGCTAAACTCTGTAGATACAAATATAAAGAATGAAATCATCCCTACTTACAGTGAGCTTGTGTATAAAGAACACAACCCTTTTATATAAAACATACATAGTATATTAAATGTAAGGTGTAATTATTACAAATATATACAAAGAAGTTGAATGAAAGGTAGTTTGAGAGAGAGGGCACTATTACTGAGGGGATCAGGAAAGACCATTCAGAAGATGGTGCTTAAGTTGCATTTTAATGGAAGTGAAGGAAGGGAAGGAAAATGTGCATTCCAGGAATGGGAAACAATCTCAGCAAACACACTAATAGGAGACGAAATAATGCAAGTGAAAAACAGACAGAGGATGTTGGGTGAGATCTCTGAGTGTGGGAAGGGAAGTAAGTCCCAATAAGGCTAGAGAGGCAGAAAGACCTGGTGGGACAGTGAGTAATAAGCATACCAAATTAAGGGCTATATATTCTTTATAAACTTTATAAGAAATGGAGATCCACATGTTAGGTATATAAATGTACTCAAGTGATCTTCGAATCCCCCATCATGTCATAGCTACCTCACAGAGAGGAACATGGTGTTCATTTTCAGATGCTTTGATAGCTACTCATAAAGAGGATGTTGGACTCAGTGATGGCTGAGGAGCCTTTCAGCTATAACTATGGAGTGTTATTTAAACCTCATGGTCAGCTTTTTAAATAGTGTAGATTTAATTTTTCCTGACCAAATTACCATCTCCTTGAGGGCAAGGATCATGTCTTATCCTTCTTTACATTTCAGGTAATGCCTAGCCTAACATATAGAACATGATGAATGCTTAGTACTTATTTGATTAAAGTCATGTACTCTTCTAGGGAGAGCTAAGTGGTAGAGGAGACAGGCTGTGTTAAACTAGGAATGAAGATCCAGTACTGTCTCGTATAACTTGTCCAAGGTCACACTTAGTTGTAGGTCTCTCAATAAGCTGTTGAATGTCTTTCTACCTCCTTATTCTTATTAGTAAAGTGGGATAGTAATAGCATCTGTCTCATAGGGTTGTTATGGGGATAAAATGAGACAACATGTAAAAGAGTTGGCGAATTGTACAGTACTATATAAATCCTAGATATTATTATTGTTAGTGTATGTAGGTTTAGATTTGAGTTATAGTAATGTGCTATATATATATGTGACACAAAAGAGGAAGATATGTGCAGTGTAAAGTGGGGTTAACCTGTTTTAGAACAGGGCACCTGGACTCTATCAGATAACTTATAGTTGTAATTGAACCTTGGTAAGATGACCCATAATTGGACTTATGTAAAGAACCTATGGTTTATCATTTTGTCCTGGCAATGAAGAGGAGAAGCATCAGATGTGCAGTGTTGAGAAGTGCTGTTCTTTCTGCT
>JAQQSK010007552.1:0-13933 GCA_028658325.1 Potorous gilbertii | reverse complement strand
TGTTCATCATTTCTTATGGCGCAATAGTACTCCATTACATTCATATACCATAATTTATTAAGCCATTCCCAAACTGATGGGCATCTCCTTGATTTCCAGTTCTTGGCTACCACAAAGAGTGCTGCTATAAATATTTTTGTACATGTGGGTCCCTTTCCCATTTGTATAATCTCTTGGGGATACAGTCCTAGTAGCAATATTGCTGGGTCAAAGGGTATGCACATTTTTGTAGCCCTTTCAGCATAGTTCCAAACCGTTCTCCAGAATGGTTGGATGATCTCACAGCTCCACCAACAATGAATTAGTGTTCCAACTCTCCTACATCCTCTCCAGCATTTATCATTTCCTTGTTCTGACATGTTTGCCAATCTTGTAGTTTGGGCAACCAACTCTTGACATGATTTTACATAAGCCTTCACGAGTGACAGTATCAAAGGCCTTGGTCAGATCTACACATGTTGTATTTAGATCTCTGTTCTGCACCTGGCCTTTCTCCTGGAGTTACTGGGCAGCAAACATCAAAAGGACCATTGCTTGGCCCTTTCTGAAGCCACATTGGCTCTCAGGTAGATGGCCATATCCCAGGTGAAGAATTAGCCTATTAAGGAACACTCTGACAAGAATCTTCCCAGCAGTGACTAAAGAGAAAACCCTGCCTCCTTTCTCTTCCCCATGATTGTCACATGACAATCTATTTCTTTATTCTTTATAGAGGCGTCCTGGAACTCCTAGGGGATAACCCGCCTTTTGCCACAAAACCCAGAAAATTTCAGTCAGCTTTTGTATGAGCAATGGACCCCCCATCTTGCTTTGTCACAGGAGAGGAACTTAATGGCATTCAAGACCTCTTCTTCAGCTGGAAATTTGTCTAGAGAGGGACTGATTTCAACCTGAGGTAAACAGTCAATTGCTTCAGCATTGATTGATGATGGTCTGTTGAGAACACTATGGAAGTATTCAACCCACTTCTGGGATCATGTCCTTATCACTAATCTATGTGGCTCCATCAGCACTCAGTAGCTGAGATGTACCACAAGATGTTGGCCCATAAATAGCCTTCAAGGCATCATAAAAGCATTTTGGATTGTTGCTATCAGCATAAAACTGACTTTCATCTGCCTTCTTACTTAACCAAGAATCCTGTATCTCTCTAAGCTTTGCTCGCACTTTACTTCTGATGGGAATTAAACACTGCCTTCCTAGAGACGGATGAACTATCCGCTGGTAAACTCTGTGGAGTTTTCATTTTTCATTTAGTGGCTTCTGAGTTTCCCCATCATTTCTGTCAAACCAGTCTTGATATTTCTGAGTGTTTTAAACCAGATGAGCAAATGCAGTGCTGTACACCATATCTCTGAAAGCTGCCCCACTCCTCTTCTGTTCCACTGTTGCCAAGTCTGTGTTGGCTCACTTTTCCCTCCAAGTTAGCAACAACCGGTTTCTGCTCAGAGAAGAGCTCTAATTTGTTGACATTAATTCTTCTGATGGTCATTTTGCCTTGGGGGGTCACCATTTTTGTTGAATCTGAATATTTAGCTTGAAGAGGATAAGTCTAAGATCAGTCCAGCACTCTGTGTCAAACACAGCCTTCATCACACTCACATATTGCCTCTCTCTTCTCCTTATAATCACATAGTCTATTAAAGGCCACTATTTGCTGCAAGAGTACATCTATGAAGTTTTATTGCATTTAGGTAAATGGAAAACAGTGTTGGTGATGAGAAGGTCATGAGATGCACAAGTCCTTACTAGTAAGTGACCACTGCTGTTGCTGTTTCCAGCTTCATTCCTCCCTAGGACTCCCTGTCAAGTCTAGTAGTCCAAGCCTCTTTTTTTCCCTATCCCCTCAAGGTTACAATTAAGCCTGGATATATTTAGATATAGATATATACATATACATATATACATGTATATATACACACATATATAAACATATAATTTCTCTAATAGATTCTACTCCTAATCTGTTTTTGTTTGTACATATCTCTTATTTTCATTCTTCCTGATTCCTCTACTTGACTTCTACCTGTTACCTAGCCCTCTATTAGTTAACCTACTCCGGAGAACCCTCCCTTATCCTCTCCCTTAGTGTTTCCTTTTTTTATATATTTAGAAGACTCTATAGTCAGAATGACATTTTGAATGTAATCAGTGCAGAAAAGCTTTAGTATATAAGGTCTATCTTGTGAACCATCTAAGAATCCACACTAGAGAGAAACCTTATAAATGTAATCAGTGCAGAAAGGCTTTAGCATATAAGGCCTATCTTGTGAACCATCTAAGAATCCACATTAGAGAGAAACCTTATAAATGTAATCAGTGCAGAAAGGCTTTAGCATATAAGGCCTATCTTGTGAACCATCTGAAAATCCACACTAGAGAGAAATCTTATGAAGGTAATTATTGTGGAAAGGCTTTTTGACAGAACTCTGGTCTTGCTGGACATCTGAGAATCCACACTGGAGAGAAATCTTATATATGTAATCAGTGCGAAAAGGCTTTCACACAGAATTCCAATCTTCTGATACATCAGAGAATCTACACTGGAGAGAAACCTTATGAATGTAATAACATATAAAATATCTGAGAGTCTTTCTACAAAACACTCCTGACACAAATGAAAATAGATCTAAACAATTGGAGAAATATTAATTGTTCATAGGTAGGCCAAGCTAGTATAATAACAATGACATTTCTACCTAAGAGAATTTACTTATTCAGTGCCACACCAATCAAATTCCCAAAAAAGTTATTCTGTAGTTAGAAAAATAGTAACAAAATTCATTTGGAAGAACCTATCAAGAGAATAAGAAAAAAAGTGAAAGATGGCAGCCTAGGATTTCCATATTTCAAACTATATTACACAGCAATAACCATCAGAACAATTTGATGCTGGCTAAGAAATAAAGTAGTAGATAAGTGGAGTAGACTAGGTAAAGAATATATAGTAGTAAATAACCATAGTCAAGTAGTGTTTGGTAAACCAAAACCCAAGTTTTTTGAGTAAAAACTCAACATTTGACAAAAATTGCTGGGAAAATTGTAAGCAGTTTGGCAGAAACTAGACAGACCAAAATCTCACACCATATGCCAAGATATATTCAAAATGGATAAATGATATACACATAAAAGATGATATCATAAATAAGTTAGGGGAAGATGGAAACATGTACCTCTCAGATCTATGGATGAGGGAAGAGTTTATGATCAAACTAGAGACAGAGAGGATTAGAGGAAGTAAAATGGATTTTGATTATATGAAATTAAAAGGCTGCTGCAGAAACAAAACCAATGTGGCCAGAATTAGAAAGAAAACAGGAAACTGGAGTGCTGGGGATTTTACAATAAATTTTTCTGATAAAAGTCTCATTTCTCAATTATATACACAACTAATCCAAATTTATAAAAATAACAGCCTTCAATTGATAAATGAGCAAAGGATGTGAACACGTAGTTTTCAGAACAATTTGAAGCTATCAATAGTCACATGAAAAACTGCCCTAAATCACTACTGATTAAAGAAAAGTAAATCAACCTAACTCTGAGATACCCCCTGGCTAAATGGCTAAAAAGAAAATGATAAATGCTGGAGGGAATGTGGAAAAATTGAACTCTAAAGCACTGTAGGTGAAACTGTGAACTAATTCAACCATCAAGAATCATCTGAAACTATGCCCAAAGCCTATAAAATTGTGTATATCCTTTGACGCAGCAATTCTACTACTTGATCTTTAACCCAAAAAAATTCAAAAAGAGGGGTGAGGGAGGAAGTAGCAGAGTTATTTGTCCAAAAATATTTATAGCAAGTCTTTTTGTTGTGGCAAAGAACTGGACACTGAGGGGATGACCATTAATTGGGGAATGGCTGAACAAATTGTGGCATATGATTGTGATGATATACGACTGTGGTATAAGAAGTGACAAGCGGGATGGATATGAACTCATCATGCACAACCAGGTTGAATACTGTGCACAGTAAAAGTAACATTGTAACACTGTGAATTGTGAAAGACTAGCTCTGACCAAGGAAACGATCCAAGACAATTAAAAGAAACTTTGTTACTGTTTTATTTTGTGTTTTCTTCGGCAACCATGGCTACTAAGGATGGCCGGGTTTTCAACGATTTCACATTTATAACATATCAAATTGCTTCCCCTCTCAAGGAAAAGACAGCGACGGAAGGCAGAAAGAATTTGGAACTCAAAAATATTTTTAAATGTTAAATTTTTACGTGTAATTATGAATATTCATAATATAATATAATTTTAAAGCCCACCACCACCTCTTTGACAGTGGTCATGCCCTTCCCCTTGAGGCCAAGGAATGGGCCCCTTCCCCAAAGCCGGTAGCACCCCCAGCCCTCCTGCCCCTGGCCATCCTTCACTTACAGGGGCCAAGGAGCCCACTCTCCCCGGAGGGATGGTGGGGGGCTGTCACACCCCCCTCTCCAAGTCTACCCATCACACCTGTCCCCGTCTCTCCCCATCTCCCCTCCTACGCCAGCAGGGGCTGACCCCCGGACCTGAACACGCGGGGTGTGGGCGACACCGCACGATCGCGCACGAACTCAACGGCTCAGGGACGTCTTTCCAGCTCCGAAGACCCGGGCGCACCCCACCCCCAGGCCCAGCCACGGCGCATGCGCCCAGGCCGAGCAACGACGCATGCGCCCCGGCCTACGTTTCCCAGAATTCTCCTGAAGCCTCTTCAAATCCCCCGCCCCCTTCACCTTACACCCCCATTTATCACAGACTGGGCGGAATGTAGCTTGCCCCGGAGTTTCTAATTGGACACAAGATGGTTACGAGCAGGAGCAAAGGCGGTCTGGACCGTAAAGTGCTTAACTCTTCTAGCGCTTGGCCAGGAAGGGCAGAGCAGAAGCTTCCGGCGATGTCGTAATAGCCAATCAGAGGGCACGTTACCTTCCCGTCAATCGGCGAACATGTTACCCTCCCGCCTATCAGAGGATGTGGTAGCTGCCGCCAATCAGAGAACGCTCTACCCTCCACCAATCAGAGGGCTCACTTCCCTCCGCTCTCCAGGGAGAGCCGCCAGATGGGGTGGAGCTTGGGTGCTAGGAGCAGCCTGGGGTGGGGGCGAGGCTTCTGGCCAGGGGGCGGGGACTCTGTTCAGGGGCGGGGCTTCTGGCCAGGGGGCGGGCCCTGAGGGCCATTGGAGGTTTGCCAGGGCAGGCCGCTGAGGGGTCCCACCCTCGGCTCGTCCTGGTAGACCAGCTCCCTGCCGAAGGTGGGGGGAGGCGTGGGGGGGGCGGTGAAGGCAGAGCCGTCTCTCCTCCGAGGACCGAGACCTGGCCCCAGCCGGGAGCCCGCGGGGATGGCCCCTGGACCCTAGAGGACGCCCCATTCTCCCCACCCCCGCTCAGGTGAGTGAGGGGTCGTCGCAAACGGGGCATTTCCAGCATTTTTAATAAATGAGGGAACCTTCCTTCCCCATCATAGTCACTCTTATAATGAAATATGAAACTTTTAAAAAATATTTTTTATAGTTTATTTTTAATTTTTTAACATTATTTTATTTTTCACAATTACATAGAAAAGTAATTTTAACATTGATTTTTTTTTTAAAAATTGAGTTCCAAATTTTCTCCCACTTTCCCTCACCTTCCCCCTCCCTATAAAAGAGATGTAGGTTATGTCTAATCACATAAGATATGTTTCCATATGCAAATTTCCAAATACTAACGTGGTAGTCTCCATAGGTACCGAAGGTTACTATGAAACTGCCAATCCTTCTTACCTAACTATTGTTTCTTTTAAAAGGAGGCCAAAAGGAAATAGAATAGGACAGTAACAAGCCTGCCCTCTGTTTGATTAGTTCTTTTTCATCTCTAGCAATAACTTCCCCCCAACTTGGAGACACGCTTGACACTAATAAGGTATCAAGGAAAATTTATTGCAGCAGAGTTCAGAGGATTTTGACCAAAACCAGCCTCAACTGCCCCCTTAGGAAAGAAGAGCACCGAATACAGAGGCAAGACAAGATATATACCTTTAGTTCGAGACAGAGTGATCTCCATTGGGTCACACCCATTATGTAACCACTGCTGGTGTGATTCCCCCTTCTAAACATGCTTTAACATAGGACCCATGATCAGAAAATGGAGGGATAATTTTATGTGGGATGTGTCTGCTTATATGCATGAGGTTCATTAAGCAAGCTTTCTCTACGTAATTCTAGGTCATTTTTCTTGACTAGTTCCAGCTAACTGTAGATTTGGTTCCTTTATCAAAAACTTTATAATTTTCTGAAGGCTGCTGTCTGTCTCCCTATTGGTTGAGTCCACCTGCAGTCTGCTGGCCTTCTTATTATCTGACTTATTCTCAATGTCTAACTTCTGTGGAAATTTTTAACATTTGTTGTCCCTCATGCTGCCCTCCTGTTTTTGAGATTTAAAGCTCTGCCTCATTACAACTGACTTCATTCATTAGTCTCTATCACACAGAAATCATTTCTTTGCTCTCTTTTTGCATTCCTTGCATGTACACATGCCTTCTTCCTCTTCTATTTCTTTTTCAAAGCTGTCCCTTCTAACAACTGAAAGTCAAAGAAAAATACTTCTCACATGCCTCCTGTCTGGGCAAGGCTTGAGCAGAGTCCTGAAGTCTTCCCCAGTTTTCCTTTGCAGTGTTGTAATCAGCAAAAATTTTCCCCCTGGTCCGTTTACTCTGCCTTACTCCACACAAGTCTACCTAAGTATCTGAATCCCTCTCATTTACCATTTCTTAGTTTAAGTCAAAAAGTGTTTAGAAAGTAGCCACTCAGTGCCAGGCACTGTTTACACCTTGTGTGGCTACAAAGGAAAGAAAAGCCAGTTCCTACCTTTAAGAAGCTAATGTAGAAGGCACCATGTAAGCAACTATGACAATAAAAAGTTATAAACCGTGTAGATGGGAGAGGAAGGAACCAGCAGTTTCAGGGACACATTTTTAGAAGATGAGATTTGAGCTGAGACTTGAAGCCCAGAAGGTTCAGGTAAAGAGGAGAACATTCCAAGCATGAGAGATGGCCACTGGAAAGGCACAGACTTAGGGGATGGAAGATCTTAACCAAGTATCAGCACTGTCACTAGGTCAGACTAGCAGTTGGAGTAGGGAGTAAGCAGAATGCAAATTCAGTTGTACCTAATTATATGACACCTTCTGTATTCAATATAAATAATATCGTATTTGATTCCATTGAGAATTTTCAGAATGCTGGCTACCCACAGTCAAGTCAGCACAGGATATGGGGGGGTGGGGGTGGTCAGGAAAGGGGCAGAAACCGCTAGAGATCCCTAGCAACCTAGTCTGGAAAGAATTCGCTAAACTCAAGCAATTTTAAGTCAAGTAGGCAAAAAAGTTTATTGTTATGCCTTTCAACGGGCAAGAGTTCTTAAGGAACCTACAATTTAAAGGAGCTATAAAGTTTATATAGATTCTTCTTTAGGAAGATATGTGCCAAGTATGCTAACCAGATGGTTTGGGGTGGGATGAGGGAATGGTTAAAGGGTGGTCAGTTATAAAGGAACATGCACTTTTGGTATCTACTGCACAGGTATTTTACCCTAAATTCATCTGGAAATAGCCCAAGGGGGAGCTACATGAAGGTTTGATTCTAGGCCTGAAATATCACTAAGTCAACCAATGGTCAGGGCTGGTGAGGGAAAATCAGGCTTCTCTCCTCAGTGTCTTGTTGGACAAGATTAATAGAAAGGGAGTACACATACATTTAAGTATGAGATACATATGATTGGTTCAAGGATATATTTTTTTAAATAAATGAATAATAGCTATCCTTAAAAAAAAAAAAAAAAGACATGAGCCATAACAGAATCTCATGCCTCTGTTGAATTAAAAAAAAATACCTTAGCAATTAAGATGTGATATCAGATCTGGCAACTGAAAAAAATAAGACTGTGAAGGATCAAAAAGAAAATTACATAATGGTCAAAACTATGGTAGATGATGAAATAATAGCAGTTTTTACCATATGTACAGCAAATGGCATAATATCGAAGAATCTGAACAGAATTTTAAAAATTGACTATAACACTTAAAACTAATACAAGACAAGTGAGAAATGGAAATGTATTTCTCTGCTTAGCTGTGAAATTTACAAAGGATCACCAAGTACATCAAAGCTGGTCAAAGTAGAAACGCAGAAGGCGTTCTTGAGAACAACAAATATAAAAGAATAATCACAAAAGGCATTTGAATGAAGGATTGAAAGTTAAAGGAGAAAGGCCATTTAGTGCTGGGAAAAGAAGGACATTCAGTCCCAGGGTTTGAGTTCTGGTGTCTCCTGCAGGGATGTTGGTCATGTCACTTGGCTCGTCTGAGCTCAGTGCTTCAATTGTAAAGGGTAATAAGAGTCCTCCCTGTGTCATAGGTTTGTTGTGAGCATCTAACGATAGTGTTTGTGAAGTCCTTCATAAATTAAATTATCCTACAGATGTGACTTAGTGGCATTTTCAATTGATTCTGCCCATTAAGTTTTAAAATTCTTTATGACTGGGGAATAGAAATATGTCAGCATCCTTTTAATGGAAGGAAGACTTTTTAAAAATATATGTGTATATACATATACACAAATGCATAGATTGTATGTGTGTATGGAGAGATATTCCTTCAGATACAGAGGCAGTTGTGCACAGTGAATGAGACTGCTTTGAAGCTGAGCATTTCTGTGGGAAAATCTTGCCAGCTGAGATTCAAGAGTGGTGACCCTTTGACTTCATTTGAGAGAAATCTGTTCACTCAGATATCAAGGTAGATGAAATAGTCACTCTGAATTCAATAAAGATGCAAAGTGTTTCAGACAATATTCTTTTCTAATTTTATTTATGAAAATTATCTCAGAGAATGCCTTTTCAGTATAGTAAAGATAGGAAATGCATTAGAGAAAAGGTTGGGTTTTTTTGTGTTATGAGAAGCTTCTTCAAGTGCAAATGTATCAAGATATTCAACGGGAAATGGACATCAGCTTGAGTTCAGACACCAGTGGACATCAGAAAAGTTATACTGGAGAAGTATCATATAGGAAATGAAGGTGGGAAGGCCTTCATCCAGAACTCACACCTCATTGACCTTTATAAATTTTACACTGTTGAGAAACTTTATGAATGTAATCGATCTGGAAAACTTTTCACAAAAAGGTCCACTCTTACTATACATCATAATCCACACTGGAAAAAAATGTATGATGGTAATCATTGTGGAAAGGCTTTCCCAGAAAGGGCCAATCTTGATGACCATCTGAGAATCCACACAGAAGAGAAGCTTTGTGAATGTATTTGATGTGGAAAGATTTTGAGACAGAGCTTCAGTCTCTCTACACGTCAGAAAATTCACACTGTACAGCTTCTGTCTCAGTAGACATCAAAAAATGCACACTTGAAAGAAACGTTAATCATACTATTAATGTGGTAAAACCTTCAAGTAACAGAGATCCCCTATTTCCCACCAGAAAATTGCTATAATTTTGTCACTGTAATTAATAAGGAAAGGCATTCAAATGAGTTCAGGGTTTTTTTCAACATTAGAAAATTTATTTTGGTTACATGCCCTATAAGGACACAGTGGGGGGAAGACCTTCAACCAGAGGTCATCTCTTATTTTATACCCAGGATTCATAATAGGAACATCATGAATTTGTTCAATAGAGTCATGCTTTTTTCTGGAACAAGGAGATCACTGGGCATGACAATATTCATACTGGAAAGAAGGCTTATCAAAGCAATGCCTTTTGACAGTGTCAGGACCTTTACTTACAGCTCATACTTGATTACACATTGGCGAAATCATATTGCAAATAAAATTTATTGATCTAAGTAATTAGGTAAGGCATCTTGTAGTATAGACATCCTAAATGGCATATTGTTTATAAAGGCCTATAAATATAATGGATTTTTCTATTAAAATTCCAATGTTTGTCATTGCTACACTGTAATAGTCTATAGCATTCATGTACCATGATAACTGCCGCCATTTCATAATTGATTTAGTATTTACTTTGATTCCTGTTATTTGGTCACACTAAATGTCCTGGCATAACTATTTTGCATCTGTTGGACATTTATTTCTGTCATGATTTCTTTAAAGAGCTAGTTGGTATAGAGGGTAATGTGCTGTGCCTACAATCACAAGCTCTGAATTCAGATTGCCTGTATGACACTTAACTGTGTGACTCTGGGCTAGTTACATAACTCTTCCTCCCTGATTTCTCTATCTGTAAAATGGGAATAATAACATCAAATGCTTACTAGGGTTGATATGGGGAACACACGAGACAATAATAGGAAATAGTGTTGCCAAGATTAAGTCACAGAGGAAGAGCTGGCTATTGTTGTTTATTTCATGGGCTCCAAGTCTCATAAAAAGACTTAGGAGGCTAAAATGTGTGGACTGCTTAGGCATTTTTCCTTTAATTCAGATTAATATTCAGAGCAGGGTAGGGCAGGCCTGCACAACATTCAATGGGCCACTTGCAGCTCACCAAAGCAGTCTGCAGCCAGTGTGTTGTACTGAGCTGTTTTACATCCTTTGTAAGCAGCCATGGGCTGAATGTTGGGCAGGCCTGGTGTAGGGGAATTTCATAATTCTAACAGAGGGGGCACTAGGTTTTGAGTCAAAAACATGGGTTCAAATCCTGACTCAAATGTTCCCCACCTCTGTATTGTAGGGAAAGGAGAAACTACTGAAAAATTAGCTTGAGAAACTGAATAGATCAGGTACATAATATGCAAAAAAAAAAAGTGAGTGCAATACCCATGGATTCAATAAATCCAAAGACCCCAACTATGGGGCTAGGGTCTTCTAATCTCTACAAAATGCTAGAAAAAAATGGAAAGCAGCCTATATATAGAAAAGCAGAAACTATATAGAGACAGACATCTCATACTATAACAAGGTTAGCTCCAAAGTGTACATGATTTAGGCATAAAAATTCTCTTCAAACATATTAGAAGAATCATGAAGCAGATATATTTTTTCATTTTGGACAAAGCATGAGTTCATCATTAAACAAAGGACAGAAGGGATCACAGAAAATATAATGGGTCATTTTCAACACATTAAAAATACCAAATGCATTTAAAATGTCAATGTGGCAACTGACTGGGGAAAATTTGTGCTGAAAGTTTCTCTGATAAAAGCTTCACATCCAAGATATATAAGGAATGGATCCAGATTATACACAGGTATATAAAGAATGGATGTAGAGTAAGGTAAAAAATTGTGAATGGGCAATTTTCAGAGGAAAAATACCAAGTATAACAATTCTTTGAACAGTAAGTTCCATATCTGCAGTCATTAATACAAATTACTAACAATTATAAAATTAGATTATTAACAGTGATAAGAAAGTAAGAATCAAATATCAGGGCTATTTATATTTCTTGATTGGTTATTTGGTATAAGACTTGTAATTTTTTTCCCTTTCACCTACGGGGGGAGGGGCAGGTCCAAGCGAGAGAAAATATTTGTTAATTAAAAATTACATTAAACAAGAAAAAAGTCCTATTAAGTCACAAATAAGAAGATAACTGCAATCAAAATCAACTTCACATTCCACCTCATGTCCATGCGTTTGACAGCAATAATAAGAAAAACAAGTGTTGGAAAGATAAAGATAGTAGGGACGTGCCTTAATTTACTGTTGGTGAAGCTGTGAAGGTGAAAAAGCCATTGATTGAATTGTGTATACCCTTTAAATCAGTGACACCACTAGAGGGCATTTTCTCATAAAGAAGTAAGGGACTCAACTGTACAGAAATATAAAATGGTTCCCTTTGTATGACAAAGAACTATTGCCCTACAATAGGGCAAACACTGAACAAATTTTGGTATATAAATGGAATGGAACACAAACATGCCAAGAAACAGACAATTTCAGTTATAATCCAGTATTATATTATAGTACTATATGAACTAATGCAGCAGTTAATAGAATCAACAGAGTAATTGATAACAAAACAACATTGTAACGGCCAATAACTTTGAAAGATGTCACAACTTTATTATAATGAGTAATCGCTATTGCAGAGGATTTATCAAGCTCTGCTGCACACCTGCCTCCAGAATGAGAGGTGTTGGATACAGGAGGTAGAATAAAGTACTTTTTAGGGACATGGACTATGGTATTTTGGTTGACATCTTTCCTGACAAATTTTTTTTTCAGTTTTGGGTAGCAGAGGATGGCAGTGAAGATTCAGAATAGAATTGCCCTTCCTCCATTTCACCTCCACCAGCACCCCCCCACAAAAGGAAAGGAAATTGATGGATTTTTTTAAAATACATGCAGCATAACAATAGGAAGTCCAGAAGGAATGACAATAGCTTTCAAAGTGTCATGTTGAATTTAATTTCTCAAAAAGAAAATCCAGCTCTTCATGTTAGAACACGTTCCATGTGTAATACTCTTTTTCTATTTTATGGGATATATGCAATTGCTTATTGTATTTCATGTTTGTGAATTTCAAAATTAAACATATCAAATATTTATGGTTTCCTTTTTGTTATTTTCACCAATTCTGAAGACAATCACAAGACTTTTGGTATAAGTATTCTTATCATCCTTGATGATAGTGTTCAGAGAGAGGGGATACAGGGATCATCTTCCCATATTAAAATGTAAAAAGTTCCTCCTTGTTTAGTCAGTGATTTTAGATGTGTATTTCATTTATATATTTCTCTTGACTTCAGTCTCTGGTTTTCAGTTTCTATTCTGCCTTGGCCTTTTCATTTTGTAAAATTTATTTTTATGCCACATTGTGAATTCTGAATTATCCCCTTCCTTCCATTCCAACACCACACTAGAGAATGCCAACATTTGATTATACCCACACACAATTATATATGTATGTATAAACACACATGTATGTGTGTATGTATGGAACAGTGCAATGCATACTTTCATGTATTAGATCTTTTTCTGGATCCAGATAGTATTTTCCTTTATAGGTCCTTCATAGTTGATTTGAAAATCAAATTACTCAGAATACCTTAATTATTCTGTTTTTCTTACAGTAATATTGTTGTTACTGTATACTACGTTCTCCTGGTTCTGCTCATTTCACCCTCCATTATTTAATGTGACTTCCTATGTTTTTCTGAATCCAATCTGCTCATAATTTCTTACGACACAGTAATATTCCATTCCATTTAAGAGCAATATCAATTACTTTTTAAAAGCTGGGACAATCAAATACTACAACTTATTCAGCCTTTCCTAATTAATGGGAATACCCTCAATTTTCCATTCTTTACTACCACAAAGAGAGCTGTTGTAAATATTTTAGAACATACAAGTTCTTTTCCTTTTTCCCTGATCATCTTGGGAAATAGTGGTACTGCTGGACCAAAGGGTAAACACTTTTCTAATTTTGGGGGCATAATTCCAAATCGTTCTCCAAAATGGTTGTATCAGTTCACAATTCCACCAACAGTGTGAATGTCCCAATTTTTCCACATCATGCATTTTATATCCATAACATCCTATCTCTTGTTTATTCATATTCTCTTATGCATAAATCTGATACATAGTATGTTCCATGCTCCTCCAATTTGCTTATGTTTCTCTTTATGTCAAGGTCATGTATCCATTTTCACCTTAAGGTAAACAGTGTAAACTATTGGTCTACACCTAGTGCTGTGTTATCTGTGTTACAGGAACAAATGACCTAACACGTGGAAAGCCTTTCTGGTCCTTCAAAGGCGCCCCTCGAGGGGAACTGTCGGTGTGGATTTTTCGCCCCCTCGGAGGACCCTGGACATGAGCCCCCTTGAGCTTTAAGCGGTGGCACCAGGGACCAAAGGGCTTGAGGACAATAAAGCCCTAACCCTCTCTTTGGGGAGAGGACCGGGAATGGGCGTCGGCACAAGCAGGGGCGGGACGCGGACTGATCCAAGGCCAACCAGGGCTCCTGGGCCCGCC
>JAQQSK010007551.1:0-13933 GCA_028658325.1 Potorous gilbertii | reverse complement strand
AATTTCATGAAGGATGATGTCTAGGCTCTTTTTTGGATCATGGCTTTCAGGTAGTCCCATAATTTTTAAATTGTCTCTCCTGGATCTATTTTCCAGGTCAGTTGTTTTTCCAATGAGATATTTCACATTCTCTTCCATTTTGTCATTCTTTTGGTTTTGTTTTGTGATTTCTTGGTTTCTCTGAAAGTCATTAGCCTCCATCTGTTCCATTCTAATTTTGAGAGAACTATTTTCTTCAGTGAGTTTTTGCACCTCTTTTTCCACTTGGCTAATTCTGCTTTTGAAAGCATTCTTCTCCTCTTTGGCTTTTTGAACCTCTTTTTCCAATTGAGTTAGCCTATTTTTCAAGGTGTTACTTTCTTCAGCATTTTTTTGTGTCTCCTTTATCAAGGTATGGACCCGTTTTTCATGCATTTCTTGCATCTCTCCCATTTTTCTTCCCAGTTTTTCCTCCATCTGTCTAAATTGATTTTCAAAATCCTTTTTGAGTTCTTCCATGGCCTGAGCCCATTGGATATCTATTTCAGATGTTTGGGATACAGAAGCCTTGACTCCTATATCTTTTTCTGATGGTAAGCATTGTTCTTCCTCATCAGAAATGAAAGGAGCTAACATCTGTTCACCAAGAATGCAACATTCTCTGGTCTTATTTTTTTTCCCTTTTCTGGGCATTTTCCCAGCCAGTTACTTGACTTCTGAGATTCCTCTCCACCCCCACCTAGATCTTCCCAGCTAGTGTTGGGGTTTGAGATTCAAAAGCTGCTCCCCAGCCTCAGGACTTTCAGCTGTGGGCCCAGCTGCTATTCAATGTGAGCTTACGTTCTGGTGCTCAGGTGGGGACAGGGCCACCTTCCAGGCTCAATTCCCTCCGGGAGTTTATGTGGAGACCTTCAGTAATGCACCAGAGCCCCTGCAGAGCTCCTGCCTGCTCTGGGAGCCTCTGGTTGCCCGCTGCCTCTGCCACGGCCTCCCAGAGCAGCCTGAGTTATGGAGACACCCCGCTCCCCTCTCGGCCAGCCTGGAAGTCTCTCTCACTGATCTGTGCACCTGTGGGTAGAGGGACCTTCGTGGCCACTGAAGATTCTGTCTCTCCATGATGCGCGGATCCGCTCCTCTCGGTGCTGCGTGGCCAAGGCAGGGCTAGGCTCTGCTCCCGTCCAGTGTGCGATGGACCCTTGGGAATTGGTTTTTCATGGCTCTCTGGAATGGAAATCTCCTTCACTCTGTTGCTTTGTGGTTTCCACTGCTCCAGAATTTGTTGGAAGTTCTTTTTACAGGAAATTCATGGGCTGTGAGTTCAGAGTTAGCATATGTGAATCTTTCTACTCCTCCATCTTGGCTCCCCCCTCCTCAAATAGATTTTTTCATGACAAATACAATTTCTAAAATATGGAATGAAAAACTTTCAAAATTTAGATGCATATCTGAAGAAATCTAAATTATTTATCAACAGGACGAAGTGTTCCTTTTCTCCATCATCCTGTCTGTAAGAATTATACTGAGCATTTTTCAAGGAATTCTACAGAAGATGGACTGAGATGTATTTTGTCTTAATTTTTTTAAACTAAAATGCATTTATTTTATCTACCTGTGCAATAATTTACATGACATTTAATATGCAAGTGTCAGTCGCTAAACATTTAAACATTTACTAAGTACCTACTATGTGGCAGGCACTCTGCTGAATACTGTGGATACAAAGATTAGGAAAAATTGTCACTAAGCTCATGCAGCTCACAATATCTTGGGGAAAGGTAATACACAAAAGTAAGCTTAAAATTGGGGGTATGGGAAAGCATGGTGATTTGTAGTGGAGGGTGACCACATGGGAAATGAAAAGATGGTTGACATGGGCATCCTTCTTAAATGTAGGATTTGGAAGGGTATTCTATATACTCTCTTATATGTGGAAGCAAGGGAGGGACCCCAGGGGCAGAGGATACTAATGAGGTGGGAGTTCTAGGAGTAATTTGATCTTATATGGTAATAAGGTACGTGGGAAGAGGAAAATGAGATGAAGTCCAGAGGTAACAGTGACTTGCAGAGCGTTTTGCAATCTGATAATGATAGCAAAAACAATGATGATACATGTATTTGGATGTGTGTATATATATATATATATATATATATATATATATATATATATATATATATATATATATATAGTCGGGAAGGTTTATCTAATTCTGAGATAGGTAGGTTAAAGTCTTCCATTATTAAAATATTACTATCTACTTCCACCTGTAATTTAACTTTTCCTTTAAAAATTTCCTTTAAAAATTTAGATGCTATAACCTATAAATTTAATATTGATATTGCTTCATTTTCTATGGTATCTTTTATCATCATTTAATTTCCTTTTTTATCTTAGTTAAATCTATTTTAGCTTTAACTTCATCTGGAATCATGATTGCTACCCCTGCTTTTTTTTGCATCAGCTGAAGCATAATGAATTCATCTTCAGCCCATTATTTTTACTCTGTATGTCTCATTTTAAAATATATTTCTTACAAATAATATAATGTTGAATTCTGGCTTTTAATCCATTGTGCTATCTGTTTAGATTTTTTGGGTGAGTTCATTCCATTCACATTCAAAGATATAATTATTATTTGTGTGTTTTCCTCCTTTTTATTTTTGTTGATTATTGTTCTCCACCTTTTTACCAGATTCCTCATAAAATGTCAAATTTGCTTCTAACCACTGTCTCCTTAATCTGCCTCCCTTCTAGGAGTCCCTCTCATATTCTGTTCCCTATTCTCCTACATCTTGATTTGCACACCCTTCTAAATCTCTCCATGATCTTATTCCCCTCACCCTCTTATTTCTTTGTAAGTTAAGAACACTTTGATACCCTTCTAGATGTATATGTTATCACCTCTTTAACCCAGTTCTGATAAGAATAAGGTTTTAATATTACCAACCGTCCACCCCCTTTTGTCTCCATTATAACAGTTCTTTAGTTAACATACTCCACCACTCTAAGAGATAATTGCTTCATTTTACTTTTCACTATCCAACTGAATTTTTTAAAGATCATCCAATCATACTCAACTCGACCCCAATTCTTCTATCTATGCTATGTTCTTTCAAACTACCCATGTAATGATAATATTTTTATGAGATACAGATAATTTTCCCCATGTAAGAAGTAAACAGTTTTACCTTATTAAATCCATTATAATTGATTTTACTCTCCTAAATCTAAAAGGTCAAATTTTACGTTCTATTTTGGTCTATTTATAATAAATATCTCATAGTCCTTTAATTCATTATATGTCCATTTTTATTTTTCAATAAGGATTATATTCAACTCTGATAGGTAGATTATTCTTGGTTGCAAGTCCAGTTTCTTTGCTTTTTGGAATATTATGTTCCAATACCCTTCAGTCTTTTAGTAAAGAAGTTGGTAAATCTTGTTTTATCTTCACTGTAGCTCCACAATATTTATTTAACTAGTATGTTCCTGTAAATTTACATCTTTGGATTTTTTTCAGGTGGTGATCAGTGAATTTTTTCAGTTCCTATTTTACTCTCTCATTCTAAAACAGGCCTACCCAATCTGTGGCCCATGGACCTTGAACACCAAAGGATTTTGGACAATACATGGAAAATATAAAGAACGTTTTCCTCTACATTTTCCTCACTCTCCATAAATTCTTTAGGGTTCTGTAAGCAGCCTTCTGGCCCAGGACTGTACAGGCCTGTTCTAAAACCTCAGGTCAATTTTCCTGAATAATTTCTTGAAATATAGTGTCTAGACTCTTTTTTTTTTTTTAATGGTGACTTTCAAGTAGTCCAAAAATTCTTATGTTGTCTCTTCTTGATTTGTTCTCTTGGTCATTGTTTTTCTAATAAGATGCTTCACATTCTCTTCAATTTTTTCATTCTCTTGATTTTTATCTTATTATGTCTTGGTGTTTTTTATTTTTATTGTTTTTAGTGTTATTAGCTTTCCGTTGACCAATTCTAATTTTTTTGGAGTTGCTTTCTTCTATAATTTTTTGTTTTCTTTTTCCAGTTGGTTGACTTTCTTTTCATAACTTTCTTGATTTTCTTGTGTTCTTCTTATTTTCCTAATTTTCCTTCAACCTTTCTTATTTGATTTTATAATTCTTTTTTAGGCTCTTTAAAGAACTCTTTTGGGGCTTGTGACTATGTGACATTCTTCTTTGAAATAAAAAAGGCTGTTTCAATTTCATTGCCTTCTGAGTATTAAAATTTATCTTCTCTATCACCATACTAGCTATGTATGATTGACTTATTTCACGTTTGCTTACTAATTTTTTAGCAGCTTATTTCCTAGCTATTAACTGTTATGTTATAGTCTGGCTCTAGTCCTGTAGTGTGGGAAATAATGTCTTAGGCTTCCCCTTTTTCATATTGTTTTCTGAGATCTATCTGGAGACCTGATTTCAGGTATTCCTCTCCACCCCTGTGCCACTGCCAGGGTCCCTTGAAATGCTGTCAACCCACTTTTACTCCCTGTACTACCTCTCATGGCTATATTCAGGAGTCAAAACCAGGGACTCTGTTCTCTTATGAGCGCCTATTGCCAGGAGTGCCCCACCCTCTATAACTGCACTCACTGACATGTGCTTACTCCTTCTTGCCCACAGCCACAACCTGAGATAGTGTTTGGTTAGAGCACTTGGGCCTGGTGTCTATCACAACAGAAGATCCTAACCCCCACACTGTCTATGAGATAAAAATTCTTTAAACTGAGGCTGCTTCCCCACACAGCTGGCCCCAGGGCTTGTTTCTTGATTCATCGGCATCTGCCCAGAATTATTTGTAATTCAATAAGGTCAGGTACTACTCTGGGATGTCAGTATTTTCCTCTGGTCCTCCCAAGTTGTCTTAGGTGGACACTTGCTTTATCCAAACTTTAATTATTTCTGCTAATCAAAACTCATTTTGAGACATTATTTTAGCTTGTTTTGGAGGAATTTGGGAGAGATTTGTCATTTCCTACTTTATTCTGTCATTTTCCCAAAATCTTTCAAGAGAATATTTAGAGATTGTAAAAGCATTAACAACCTCCATCTTAACTTCCATTTGCATTAAAATGTAAAATTTAGGAATAACACCTTAAAATGAATCATGACAAAAGTAGCATTTATATCTTAAATGATATAAAAAGGAAATGGATATACTTACATTAGAATTTCTGAAAATTCAGTTTGAGGTTGATGGTATGAGATTAATTAGCATACCAATTATACCAGAATAGAATAATTAAAACAGTTGGTATTTGCTTTAAGCATCATGATTGAAAACATTTTCTCATAGTACATGACAGAAATTGTAAAACCAGTTAAGACACTGCCCTTGATAGTACATAAGGTAACTGTTGCCATGGTGAGAACAAGAGTAGGAAAATTAGAGGTACCAAGAAATGCCCCTAAGGACTAGTGTCAAGCACTGGAATGGTAGAAGGAGAGACCTATTGAAGAACTGTGGAAAAAATGTTAGAAAATTATATCACTATCTAAGTGGTACATGTAGCAGAAAGCTTGAATTCTATATTGCCCAATTAAAAGTAATAAAAAATATTAAAAAATCCAGAAAACAAAAGCCTATCAGAAGGTTTTAACTCCCATCACTTGTAATTGAAAGTAACAAAAAAAAATCAAAACTTTCAAGAGTAAGAAAGAAAGACATCAGTATTAAGAGAAAAAAATGTAGAAAAAGTAGTAAATTTATGATCATCTAGATGACTGTAAAATATTCTTTTGAATAATAGAATTAATATAATGAACAGGAAAAATATTGTGTCAAAGGAAGTCAGTCAAAAAGCTTCTATTAAGGACTTATTTAGGGACTTTGCTGAATTCTGGAGATACAAAGAAAAACAAAAGACAGTACCTGGTCTCAAGGAATCTAATGAGGGATACATCATGCAAACAATTACGTACAAACAAGGTATTCACAGCAGAAATTTGAGATAATCAAAGGAGGATGGCACTCTTAAGATGGAAAAGAAAAGGCTTCTCATAGAAAATTAGATTTTAGCTGAGACTTAAAGGAAGTCAGAGAATTCAGAAGGTTGAGATGAGGAGGAAGAGTTCTTGGCATGAGGGACAAGCAGGAAAATGCTCCTAGTTAGAAAATGAAGTGTCTGGATTGAGTTGGATTTAATTGCTTTTGTGTACTGAATAGAATCAAAATGAAGACAATCAGTTTTTCTTGTAAACGTTGAGTGAAATGTTATAAGTGTTCATGTAGTTAAATAAGTCATAAAACAGACAATCCATTATGTTTTTTGTAGGTCTATTATTTTTCTTTCCTTTGCCTAATTTTTTTTTAGTGATGGGCTAATTAAGTTCAATACAGTATATCAAAAAGTCCATTGGACTTTTATTTATTTTCTAGGTGATGAGGGAAAGGTCTAATAGGTATGTATATAGTAAACATATTATATCAGGATTTTATTATAGGACATATTTCTTCAGGCATATTCTATGTCTAGTATGATTTGAATTGAGTATATTATAATTGGTTTATATTTATTATTATATTTATATTTATTTGTTTGGGCAAATTCTAATAACATTTCAACATGAAGCCTAGAAGACTCGTCTTTGCATTTATTTCAACAATATTTATTTTATATAATTACAAAATAACGCACAGAAAATACTGACAAACTTACTTAGCATGTGTCTACATAGCATCCATTTGTAACTTTGTGATTTATTGCATTATCTTCACACACCTCTATAGTGTTGTAATAACTAAGAGGAATAAGATTTCACAGTAGATCACATTTTGTTTATGAAATTGACCAATAGAGATTCTTATAGGATTCCCTTTTTTGCTTTTCCAAAGTGCAATACAAGGTTGGTTATAGCTAATAGGGCCTATTTATAACTATTGGACTGATAACTATTGCTAGTCAAGAGACCCAGAATTCACATTTTCAATGTAGTTTATCTGAAACCTATAGTTTAATGAAGAATATTAAAAGATTTGATTGTCAGACAGGAATTTCCTATGTGAGTCATACAGCTCATGAGATTCATTTGAATTTTTCCACCAAGAGAATAGGAGGAGCTACTACCTTCTTCTCTCAGAACTATGGAAGTTCTTTCTCTCAGATTTATGTTGTGAATACCTTGTTTGTACATAATTGTTTGTAGAACTATGAAAGCTCCTTCCCCTCATTCTCCATGCTTAGTCTTGCCTGCTAATTACTAAGAATTTTCTAGTTCTGTTAGCTGTCAAAAGTCAATAATAATGAAATAATCAAGTAATTAAGTACAAATCTCTACCTTTTTTATTAGCTAGAGCAAAGAGGGGAAAACACTTATAATTGATAAATTTCTTCCCATGGTTGTTTGAAGGCATAGTGAAGTACTAAGAAGAATAGGATTTGGGGAAAAGTCTGAACCAAGGATGGGTCAATTACAATGCAGACATAGGGGGAGAGCTGAGATGGAGTGAGTCTTGAACTTTTGTCAAGCTTTCCCAACACCACTCTCCTCTACTTGAAACAACTTCTTTAAAAATATCAAATTGAATTCTTAATTTTTGTCATTTAAAGTGACAAAAATCACAGTAAGTAATTTTCCAGTTCTGATTTGCCTAGAAAGACAGAAAGATCTACAGACTTTGATGTGGGATCTATCTAGGAGTGCTGACTAGCAAGAGCAGAAGCAGTACCTATTGAAGGTTACAGCAACAACAGCTACCTCAGCTTCCAGGGATGTTTGTTTATTTTCTTTCTCTCCAAATTATTTATTTGTTTTCAATTTTCATCAATCACTCCCATAAGTTTATATTTTTTCCTTTTCCTCTTGCCTCCCTCCCCAAGACAACACATAATGTTATATGGGCTCTACACATACATGCTTATTTAATGTATTTTCACATTAGTCATGTTGCATGTAAGAATTAAAACAAATGAAAGAAAGCATGAGTAAAACTAAACAAAACCAATCACACCAAAAGAAAAAATAGTCTACTTCATTCTGCATTCTGACTCCATAGTTCTTTCTCTGGATGTGGATAGCATTTCACAACCAATCCTTTGGAAATGTTTTAGGTCTTTGTGTTGTTATAAGGGACTAAATCTATCAAAAACAGTCTTCAGATCCTGTGACTATTATTACATATGATGTTCTCCTGGTTCTATTCACTTCACTCAGCATCAGCTCATGTAAGACTATCCAAGTATTTCTGAAGTCTGCCTGTTCATCGTTTCTTGTAGTACAATAGTATTCCATTATATTCATATACCACAACTTGCTCAGCCAGTCCCCAATTGATAGCCATTCCCTCAGTTTTCACTTCTTGGCCACCATAAAAAGAGCTGCTATAAATAATCTTCTACATGTAGGACCTTTTCCCACTTTTGTGATCTTTTTTTGGGATATAACCCTGGAAATTGTATCAGCACTCAGAAATATTAAGGGATAAAATACTTGAAAGAGATCCTAGGGGTACCTTGAAATGAAATTGAATTTGGAACTGGGTGCCATTTGACAACTTTGCTACTCATTACTCAGTTCTAGGTCATAGTTCTAAAGCAGAAAAGAGTCATGAGAAGAATGGACCCTACCTGTGTAAGGAGCAGATTGAAGACAAGGAGGGCAATACCAGACATTTTCCCTAACAACAGAGCAATGACATGTTGGAAGCAAGAAAAGCCAGATACAAGATTGAGTGGAGAAAACAACAAAAAAGACATAAAATACAGAAGTTTTGGTCAGATATTCTCCCACTCCCAGATATAAACAGAGTCCAACATTAATATTGATTCAAAAGTCAAAAAATGGGCTAGAAAAATGAGTTAACAATAAAAAAAGAACCTCTCTACAAAAAGCAACTGTAGTGTCAGGGAAGCTTAAGATAAACTTTGAAAAAAAATACTTGAAAACATGTACAACCAAATCCTGAAAACAATGCATATTGGATTTAAGCCCCCAAAAATTGTTAAAAGAGCTAAAGAGATTAAAAGAGAAAAATATTTTTTTTTATGATCACTTTTGGTATCTTTATTTTTTTAAATTTTTTTTTATTTATTTATAAATGTTCTACAATCAAAAAAATCAAATAAGAATGGTAGAAAAAAGTGAGGAAAATGAAAGCTACCAAGAAAAATGCGAACTGAGAATTAACATCTTGGTAAAAGAAAGAAAACACTAAAAACAAGCCCTTAAAATCAGAATTGGCCAAATAACAAAAGTAGAAAATTTCACTAAAGAATATTTACTCCTTAAAATTAGAATTGATCAAGTGGAAGCTTATAACTTCATGAGGTACCATAAAACAATTAAAGTCAATTAAAGGCTGGAAAATAGAAGAAAATGTGAAATATATCATAAGAAGAACAATTGACCTAGAAATAGATTGATGAGATAATTTAAAAATTATTGAAGAATTATCAAAGCCATGAACAAGAAATAAATATAGATATCATATTTTAAGAAACTACAAAGGAAAAACTCCCAGATAAATTAGAATAAAAAGGTAAGTTATGAATTGAAAGAATCCACTGGTCATCCCCAAAAGAAGTTTCTAAAAGAAAAATCACAGGAATATTATGACCAAAATCCCTTGCTTTTAGAGCAAGGAGAAAATACTAATGAGCAGAAAAAATATATACCATAGAGCCAGACAAGGATCACACAAGATTTGGCAGATATCATCATGAAGAAGCATGGGGATTCAAATATGACATTCCAGGAGGCAAAAAAGCTGTACTACAACCAAGAATATCCTACTCAGCAAAACTGAGTATAATCTTAATGGGAAAAAATGAATATTTAATGAAATAGATGATTTTTAAGCATTCCTGATGAAAATACTGAAAATGAATAGAAATTTAACACTGAAACACAAGACTTAAAAGAAACGTAAAAGTGAGACATGGGTAAGAAATCTTAAAGGACTTACCAAGGTTAAACAGTTTACATTTCTATAGCAGAAGACAATACATGTAACCCTAAGAACATCATTATCGCTAAGACAATTAGAAGAAGGCTACTTATAAGGAATTCATGTGAATATATTATATTGGAATGATGTCAAAAGAATGGAAGGGTAAGGAAGAGGGATGAACTGGGAGAAGGGAGAAAAGAGAGGTGAGAGTTGGGTGGAACAGATGGACACTGAAGATGAAAAGCAGCCCTGAAAAAGGCTCAGTAGCCATCACATCAAAGATACTGATCCTCCCTGAACACATCCTATGCCCCAACTACCTACCACTATAGTAAGAAAAGCAGGATTTATGATCATGATCTCAGACAAAAAAGCAAAAATTAATGTGATTAAAAATAACCAAGGAAAAGATACTTTGCTAAAAGGTACAATAGACAATGTTAATACTGAACATATATGCATCAAATGACACAGTACCCATTTCTAAAAGCAAAAAGTTGAATGAACTACAGGAGGAACTAGATAATAAAATTATTTCCCCTTCTCAGACCTGGATAAATCTAAACATAAAACAAGGTAGAAAGAACTCAAGGAAATTAATAGAATTTTTGAAAATTTGGATAATATAGACCTCTGGAAAGTATTTGAATGGGAACAGAAAAGAATATAGCTATTTCTCAGCTATTCATGACATCTTCATAAAAACTAATCACATTATGAGGGCATAAAAATATCTCAAAAATATGTAGAAAAGCAAATATACTAAATGCACCCTTTTCAAACCATAATGCAATAAAATTATGTTGTATATAATTACAGGGCCTTGGGAATATAGATTAAAATGAATGGAATACTAAGTAATATAATACTATAGAATGAGTAGGGCAGCTCTGTGGCAAAGTGAATAAAGCACCAGGCCTAGAGAAAGAATGAGTTATCTTCCTTCGTTCAAATCTGACCTTAGACATTTACTAGCTGCGTGACCCTGTATAAATCGTTTGCCTGAATTTCCTCACTTACAAAATGAGCAGGAGAAGGAAATAGCAAACTACTCACATTTTTGTCAAGAAAATTTAAAAAATGGGTCATAGAGAGTCAGACAAGACTAAAAGGGCCCAACAATAATAATAGGAAAAGTGAGTCAGAGAACAAACAATAGAAACAATGAATAATTTCATGAAAGATAAAGTTTGTAGATTGCAGCCAAAAGAGTACTAGCAGAAAATGTGTCTCTCAATGTTTACATCCATAAAAGAGAGGGACAAAAGATCAAACAATCAGACATGCAAGTAAGAATAATAACTACAAAAAACAACGAATTAAAAATCCCCAATTAAATACCAAATAGAAATCCGAACAAAGGAAAGATTAATAAAATTAAAAGTAAAAAAATTATCAATTTATTTAGCAAATTTTAGCAATATTTTAGCAAATAAAATTAAATGCTGATTTGAAAGAAATGATAATGGATAAATTATTGGTTAATATGATTTTTTTAATTAAAGAAGAAAACCAAAAGATCCTTACTAAAACTGAATGGGTTGAATGCACAATCAATGACTATTTACAAAATACAAATTGCTTAGATTAAGAGAAGGATAAATAGAATACTTAAATAACTTTATCATTGAAAAAGAAATACCTAAGGAAAAAAGAAAAACAGGACCAGGTGGTTGTACTAACCAAATATATGAAACATTTAAAGATCAATTAATTGCAATATTATGCAAATTGTTTGAAAAAATAGACAAAACATGAGTCCTATCAAATTCCTTCTTCAACACAAATATGATTTTGATACTTGAACCAAGGACAAGAAAAACAATGAAAGAAAAGTATAGATGAATTTTCCTAGTGAATATTAATGCAAAAAATGTTAAATAAAATGTTAGGAAAGAAGTTACAGCAATAAATCACAAAGGTGATACATTATGAAGAGGAAGATGCTTAATGTATACCAATTATGTAGAGTTCATTTAATAGTACAAAAATTATAAGGGTAAGTGACAAATAATTAACAAAAACAAAAATCGTATGAGTATATGGATATACAGAAAAAGTCTTTGACACAATGCAACACTCATTCTAAAGCCAAGGGCAACCATCCATAATAAAATAGAAACCTTTCCAAAAACAAATCAGAGAGCAAGCAACAATTTCTCTTATCACTCTTACACATCATATGAGAAAAAATCTGAAGAAATAAGCAAAGGCAACGAGGAAACAAAACCACCACATTTTTGCAGAAGATACAATGGTTCATTTAGAAAACTCTAGAGAGTCAACTAAAAAAACGTTGCTGAAAAAGTAATGAAGAATTTTAGCAAAGTTTTAGAATATGAAATGAATCCACTGAAATCATTTGCATTTCTATATACGACCAATAAAATGTAGTAGGAAGTAGTAGAAAAATTCCAGTTAAAATAATTGCAGATAGTGTCGAATATGTGGGAGTCTACCTGCCAAGACACACTGAGGAGCTATGTGAACATAATTACAAAATACTCTTTTCACAAGTAAAAACAGATTTAAATACTTATTGTTGTTTAGTCATTTCAGTTTTATTTTCAGGACCCCATTTGGGAAACTGGAGTGGTTTGCCATTTCCTTCTCCAATTCATTTTACATATGAGGAAAGTGAGGAAAACGGTTAAGTAACTTGCCTAGAGTCACAGAGGTAGTAAATGTCTGAGTGCAGATTTGAATTTAGATCTTCTTGACTCTAGACCCAGCCCTCTATCTACTATGCCACACAGTTATCCTTCCATAGTTAAATGTTAGTTACTCATGTGTAGACCAAGCCAATATAATAAAAATGACACAAATTATTTAGTGCCATGTCATTCACACTACTAAAGAATTACTTCATAGAATTAGAAAAACTAGAAACAAAATTTATCTGGATGAATAAATGGTCAAAAATATCAAGGGAATCAATAGAAAAAAATTTAAAATGATAGTGCTCAGCAGTACCATATGTTAAACTATATAAAAAAGTGGCAGAGCCAAGATGGCAGAGTAGAAAGACTCACATATGCTAACTCCAACCCCACAACCCGTGGATTTCCTCTAAAAAGAACTCTCAACAAATTCTGGAACAGTGGAAGCCTTGCAGCAACACAGTGAAGGAGATTTCCGTTCCAGAGAACCCTGAAAAACCGATCCCAAAGGTCCGTCATGCACCAGACGGGAGTGGAGCCCAGCCCTGCCCTGGCCAGGCGGCACCAAGAGGAGCAGATCCGAACAGGCTTCAGGGATGGAATCTCCAGTGGCTGCGAAGGTCTCTCCACCCACAGACACACAAGTCAGTGAGAGAGATGTCTGGACAGGCTGAGAGGGGAGCGGGATGTCTCCATGGCTCGGGCCCCCTCGGGAGTCAGTGGCAGAGGCAGCAAGTGGCCAGAGGCTCCCAGAGCAGGCAGGAGCTTGGCAGCAGCTCCATTACAAAAGGTCTCTGCATAAACCCCCTGAGGGAACTGAGCCTGGGAGGCAACCCTGCCCCCCCCTGAGCACCAGAACTTAAGCTCCCATTGAATAGCAGCCAGGCCTGCCACCAAAAGCCCTGAGGCTGGGGAGCAGCATTTGAATCTCAGACCCCAAGCAAAAGCTGGGCGGATCTAGGCAGTGGGTGGATAGGAATCTCAGAAATCAAGTAACTGGATAGGAAAATGCAGGAATCTCAGAAATCAAGTAACTGGATAGGAAAATGCCCAGAAAAGGGAAAAAAAATAAGACCATAGAAAGTTACTTTCTTGGGGAAAAGATGTTATCTCCTTTCATTTCTGATGAAGAAGAACAATGCTTACCATCAGGTAAAGACATAGGAGTCAAGGCCTCTGTATCCCAAACATCTGAAATAGATATCCAATGGGCTCAGGCCATGGAAGAGCTCAAAAAGGATTTTGAAAATCACGTTAGACAGGTGGAGGAAAAACTGGGAAGGGAAATGAGAGACATGCAAGAAAAACATGAAATACGTGTCAATACCTTGATAAAGGAGACCCAAAAAAATGCTGAAGAAAATAACACCTTGAAAAATAGGCTAACT
>JAQQSK010007550.1:0-13933 GCA_028658325.1 Potorous gilbertii | reverse complement strand
TGTTTGTCCTGTAAGAGGTGCTCAGTGAAGAAATTAAAATTCCTAGAAAGATGAGACAACCATGCTTGGATGGTAAGATTTGACCCTGACAAAATACATAACTTAAGCAAAACAAACAAACAAAAAAAACAATATCTTCTTAGAAGACCACAAAGTTATTTTATATCTTAAATGTCAATCTTTAAGCAAAGTATAAAATATGATGGGTTCCTTATTTCATACTTATATTATTTATTTTGTGGCAGAGTAAATAAGTAGATCGTACAGGTGTGATATTTTCTTCTGTGTACTATGAGTATCTATTCTAGATAGTATGTCTCTTACTACATTTAGGGAGTTATTGAAAATAATCCACATATATCTAAGATTTTATGAAAAATCGTTCCATTATATATTCTGCTGAATAGGTACCATAACAAACCTAAGAAAAACTGCGTCTCTTTTCTTATCGGTCAAATCTCCAAGGACTAACCAGACATAGTTCATAAAAAACCTAGTGCCACTTTGTGGGAATGGTCATGCCCTTTACTTCAGCCATGGGCCTTGAAATAGCAATGATAGCTGAGCCAGGAGATACAGACACTAAAATCACTGTCTCAGAGGTATTATCTAAATGAGTAGAATTGAAACTAAAGCAAAAAATGGGTAGGGGGTCAGAGCTAAGATGGTGAGGAAAAAGAAAGGACTACCTTGAGCTCTCCCATATTCCCCTCAAAATAATTTTAAAATGATTCCTCACAACAATTTTTTTCAGTTTCCAAACCGACAAAAGGAAAGGATAAAACAATATTCTAGTTCATGAAAAATCAGGAAGTTGAAGAGATCTCTCACTCTAGGTGAGAGTGGAGTGCATCCTAGAGTAGGCAATGCCCCAGCAAGATAGAAGATATTCAGATATTCAGCCTTGGGTCAACTGAATTAGTAGCTGCAATTTCTGACTCCCTTATCCCACAGATAGTAAGGGGATCAGACAACTGATCAGAAGTAGATTATAAGAGTGTCTTTACTTGCTCTGGGTATATGACTCTGTTACATTGCCCACATATTTTTTGGAATCAACATTGCAGGGTGAGAACAAAAACTACCACATTAGAGCTGGCAGCCACAAGGAGGGAGTCTCCTCCTCATAGTTTCAGGGTAGATAAAAATGCTTATGATAACTCACGGATCATAGGATAAGCCAGGAGAGTAGTAAATACACTTTTCTTTCTGTGAAATCACCGTAAAGGAAATGTAAATATTTACAAACACTTAAGGCAGTTTTGAAAACAGCAAAAAAAACAAAAACAAAAACAAAAAACAAACTTGAAGCTTGGTACAGTATCCTCTCCACTCCAGGACGAGATCACAACTTTAACATAAAGGTGAAAATCAGGAAATGGACTGGAATAAGCAGAGAGCAAAAAAAAATTTGAACAAATAATGTTACTATGACAGAGAAGGTCAAAACATGAACTCAGAAGACAAAAAGTCAAAACTACCACATCAAAAACCCCAAAGAATAATGTGAATTTGTCAAAGGTCCCATAAGAATTCCTGGAAGAACTCAAAAAGAATGGTGAAAGAAATGAATGATGCAAGAATTATCTGAAAACCATGATAAAACAGCCTAGTCGTCATCATTCAAGCAATTATCAAGGAACAATTCGCTGCAATTCTAGAACTAGAAGAGAAAATTTTAATTGAAAAACATCTCCAATGTCTTCCTAAAAGAGATTCCCCAAATGAGAACTCCCATAAATATTATAGACCAAATTCCAGAGCCCCCAATTCAAGGGGAAAATATTTCCATCAATTAGAAATAATTCAAATATTTTGATCCACAGAAAAGACCACTCTTGATTTAGTAGCTTCTATATTAAAAGACTTAGAATATGATATGTCAGAGGGCAAAGAAGCTAAAATTACAATAAGGTATCACCTATCCAACAAAACTGGGTACAAACTTGGGGTGGAAATGAATATTAAATGAAATAAAGGACCTTCAAATATTCTTGTTGAAAATTCCCGATCTGAATATCGAAGTTACTCTATATAGAATGTAGAAAAACAGAGTTTTCAGGTAAAAAAGAACCTATATTCATGTGAAAGTATTTGAAATCATGATTGATTAGAGAAACACAAATAAAAGTCACTCTGAGGTACCACTTCCTACCTATCAGATTCACTAAAAAGACAGAAAAGGAAAACAATAAAAGTTAGAGGGCATATGGAAAAAAAATGGGACACTAATGTAGTGAACGTGGAGGTATGAACTGATCCAACCATTATGGAGAGCAATTTCAATTATGCCCAAATGGCTATAAAACGATCATTCACCTAGTAGTGAATACACTACTAGGTCTGCATCCCGAAGAGACTTAAAAAAATAACAAAAGGATTTATGGGTACAGATAGGCATGTGTATTTTTGTGTGGTGGCATGCAATTTGAAATTGAGGGCAAGTCACTCATTTGTGGAATGGCTGAACTAATTACAGCATGTCATGGTAATGGAACAATACTGTGCTATATGAAATGATAAGCAGGATATTTTCAGAAAAAAACCTTGGAAAACTTACATGAATTGATGCAAAGTGAAGTGAGCAGAACTAGGACAACATGAAACACAGGAATAGCAATATTTTAGAATGAGCAACTGTGAAGGACTTAGCTGTTTAAAGCAATACAAAGATCTAAGATAATTCCAAAGGAATTGTTATGGAAAACACTATCCACCTCCAGAGAAAGAACTGATGGATTTTGAATGAAGACGGAAGCTGTGTGTGTGTGTGTGTGTGTGTGTTTTCTTTCATTACATGACTAATAGAGAAATATGTTTTGTATGGCTAAATACATATATACACATATCTATATCATCTATAACAAAATGTTTTTCTTCTTATGGAGCAGGACAGATGATGGATGGAGGGGGAGAAATTTGAACACTATATTAAAAAAAGTTCAAAATATTTTTTACATGTAATTGGGAAAAAATTAAATTGAAAAGGAAAGAATGAAGGGATGTAAGAAAGTAAAATTCCTTGTTAGAGGAGAGTTTTTGCTTCACTATTTTATATTGTCAACCAACATGAAGAATAATGACATTTTGAATTTTTTTACATTTCAAATCAAGTGATGATGTGAGTATATGGTACGTTGCAAAGTATAATTTGCAAAGCTAGCTTGCTATCTTATCATACCTTTACCAAGGATATCATCAATTAGGTAGTGGATTTTTTCTCTTAGAAATTTGATAGTAAAGGTGGTAAAATATAAATCTGTGCCTATTGAAGTCCTTCTGTTCTCAATTTTCTAAAAAGGAAGAAGTTATATAACATTTTCTCATCATTTTTATACAACCCTCTTTCAGTTATTTTAAAAATCAATCCTTCATTTTCTTTTGCATATATTATCATGTACCTGTGGTTTAAGGCAGCTTCTCTTCTCTTTTGGAGACATTATACAAAGTTAACTCCTTTTTGAAGTCTGTAAATAGAAATCATTTTATTAATCATACGATTTACATAAAATATTGAAAATGACTACACCTTACATGTAATGAAGGAAAGAAGAACTCGTCTTGTAGTGATTGAAATTTCTTGCAAAAACAACTGTAAGAATGGACAATGAGTGACGTTTGCTGAAGCCACAACAATGCAGGGCAGATGTTACCAATTTTGACCAACTTTCTCCAATGCAGCTACTTGACTACTTTTGGTATATCTACAACTTACATTAAGTTGCATGATTCCAATGCAACATTTTAAGGATGTGAGTTAGGAGTTCTATTAGAAAAGCCTGGAAAGGTAGCGTATAATCAAAATGCAAAGGATTTCCATGTTAGGCAAAATTTGGATTTAAGGTTGCCTTTCATTCTGATCAAGAGAGAGTATGCACATTTCATCTAATCTATTCATTTAAATTAGATGATTTACAGGGCTCAGTCCATTCATTCTTTCTTGCATTTTCTTCCCTGTAATTGAAACAGGAGGGGCAGCTAAGTGGTGCAGTGGATAGAGTACCAGTGCAGAAGTCAATAGGACCTGAGTTCAAATCGCATCTCAGACACTTTACACTCTCTAGCTGTGTGACTTTGGGTAAGTCACCTTAAGCCAATTGCTTCATCCTGGGTCATCTCCAGTCATCCTTATGAATATCTGGTCACTGGATTCAGATTGTTCTGGAGTAGAAGTGAGGCTGGTGACCTACACGGCCCCACCTCACTCAAAAGAAAGACAAGTGCAGGTCATGATATTATTTCTCTGATGGTGTAGTCTTCTTCAATAACGAAGAATGAACACACACAACTGCAACAGGAGATTGACAGCTGACTCTGCAGTTGTGAAACCTTGTACTTTGTCCCTCCTAGACCTTTCTCTTTCACTTCCTTGGGTACTCCATTTTGGATACGTTTTCTTAGTTTCCTTTTCCCTTGACTTCCACATGACAATAGGAAATTGAATGTACTAGGAACAAAAGTACTCCAGATTCCAGGATCAACTTAGTAGGAACATGGAAAAGTAATGACATTAGTTTCTGCTTTCGTTCCCCTCAATAAATATGTGAATTTTTGCTGGATTTTATTAGATCTAAGTTTATGTTCTACAAATACACTACTCGAGTGTCTCATTATGGAATGAACTTGACCAGGGATGATTCTGGTCACTGTTAACAAACCTGAAGTGTTGACACTTCCTAATTTGTGGGAAAATAATTGCGAATATGGTCCTAACCAAACATTGTGTCTGCTGTCTGATGACCAGTCTAAAAGGTATTCATCTGAAGTATTATGATTAATATTTGATGATCATGTCACAACATAGTTTTTTATATATAATAGTTACTTTTCTGAACTAACTTTGTATTTTGACAACAAGGATTTAAAGTTTATCTCCAACTAAAAAATTTCACTAAAGTAATTACTATGTGTTTTAATTCTGTCTGTACAATAAATTGTCATAATTTGTTCTCAGAAAATTTTAAATGTGAATTATTGGATACAATCTGCCCAGATGCATTCTCATCAAAATGAATAGAAGATTGTGATTTCTCAAGACTTTGGAAATATATGTAGGGAAATGTGAAGCAAAACCCAATAGTATAGAACTACTAATATACAAGGAAAGTAGCAAAAATTGCAATGGAAGTGAAAACAATTAAGACTCCAGAAAAATGTAGAACTCTGTGAAGAAGGGCAACAATATTCATTATTCCAGATGCAGACACATAATTACACAGATAAAAACCCAAATCGATTTAGAAATTAAGCTTCTATAAATGTAATTAATTGCTTGTAGTTATGATTCATAAACAAAAAGAGGTTTTCTTGTCCTTGTTTTCTACATCTTTGAATACTAATGTGATAGGAATGCTACAGGAAGCCAGGTATCATATAATTTTGCCTCATGCATGTGCTCAATTTCTAATAATAGTGTTATGTAGATCAATTATCTATGTCAGCTGTTGATTTTGTAAGGTATTGATTTATCCATAGAATCTACATCGAAGTCAATGCTCTAGTCTTCATACGTCATTGAAAAAAAACATTTCAAAATGACATAGAGTAACTCCTAATGCCATCTATGTAACATTTGCCATCTATGTAAAAATAGTCTTCACTCTTTGACCAAGTTTTTAAAAAAGGCATTAAAAAAACCAAAGCATAACGACTAAAATAGCATCACAACAATTAGAAAGCATATTAGGCCCTTTTATGTAAAAGTGCTATGTTCTAAGCTGACTGAGAGTTTCTTTGTTATTCTAAAAAAACAAACAGAATTTAGAAATAAATATTCCTCTCTACCTCTGGAAAAGAAACAAACAATAGAGGCATAAGTTTCTATGCCAGTAAGATGTGATGCTTTATCTGATCATCTACTTCAAATTTTGTTCAAAATCTGAGTTAATGCCTTGCAATTGGCAGAAATGTGACATAGCTGGTGGGGCAGAGCCAAGATGGCAGATTGAGAGCAATTACTCACCTAAGTTCTTAGGTAAACTCCTTCAGATAACTCTAAAAAGAGAATGTGACCAGATTTGGAGTGGTAAAATCCAATAGGATACAGACTGTGGCAGATTTAGAGTCCAGGACAGACTTGAAGGTCCTTGGGAAAGGTCCATTCCACAGTGCTGGAGGAGAACACAGTGCACAGCACATAGTTTGTACTGATACATTCCCTCCACAGCATGGCTGAACAGGAAGCCTTGGGCATTTTCAGGTAGCAGCTTCACTGAGGAATCTCAGGCATATCAGCTCAGGCCAGGAGTCCAGCAGAACTGAGGAAGTAAGAGCCACAGAGCCCCAGGTATCGACAGAGGCTGCTCCTGAGACTATCATTCCACAGATTAAATGTCTGTAAGACACATACTTGAACTTCCAGGAGCCAAGATGGCAGAGGGATATTAAATGATCTCTCCCTGTGTTTGTTTACCTTGAAAGAACTATGAAATATTTGCCCAGAAAAATCCTGTTGGAGTTAAGACATTGGTTTTGTTCATATGACTTTGTGAATAAATTTTGTGTAACATTGGGCTACCATAACAGGCAAGCTATCATCCCCAAAGACCATGGTGCAGAAAGGCAGAATCGAGGTGTCTAGTTTTTTGTTCAAGGACATTGAGATTGCACACTCGGTATGGCAAGAGCAGAGCTCAACTTAAAAAAAAAAAACAGCAAAAAAAATATAAAAAAGCCTCTATCACAGAAAGCAACTATGGTGAAAGGAAGATCAAATACAAACTCAGAAGAAAAAAGCATTGTCAAAAGGCCTACGTGTGAAGGCTCAAAGGAGAATATTCGTTAACCTCAAGCCCAAAAATTCCTTTTGGAAGAGTTCAAAATGATCTGTAAATCCAAGTAAGAGAAACTGAAGTAAAGTTGGGGGAAATGAGATTTATGAAGGAAATTTTTGACAAAAAAATAGTTAACAGTTTGGAAAAGGGAACATAAAAATTGACTGAAGAAAACAACTTAAAAGAATTGGCCAAATTGAAAAGGAAATACAAAAGCTAATTAAAGAAAATAATTCCTTAAAAAATAGAATTGCCAAGTAGAGACTAATTACTCTGTGAGATATCAAGAAGCATTCAAATCAAATTTCAAGAATGAAATAAAATAGAAAAAAACATAAAGTGTATCACTGGGAAAACAACCAACTTGGAAAGTAGATACAGGAGAGATAAATAAAGAATCCTTGAACTTCCTGAAGGCCCTGATGAAATAAAGATCCTGGATAGCATCTTTCAAAAAGAAATATCAAGGAAAACTGCCCTGATATCCTAGTATCAGAGGGTAAACTAGTCATTCAAAGAATCCACTGATTACCTCCTGAAGGAAATCCCAAACTGAAAACTCCAATGAATACTGTAGTCAAATTCCAGTATTATTAGGGCAAGGAGAAAGTACTGCAGGTAGACAAAAAGAAACAATTCAAATTTCAAAGAGTCACAGTAAGGATTTCACATTGAATTTGGCTCAAAAAGGTAATAATAGAAATACTAAGGTAAGTAGGGAATCTATTTTGTTGTACAGGGAAGTGGGAGGGGAAAAGGCACTGAAAAAGGAAGGGGTGGTGATAGAAGAGATGACAGATTGGAGAATGAAGTGCTTAGATGCAAAAGACTAGTGAGGTAGGACAGGATGAAAGGAGGGGGAATAGGATAAAAAAGAAGGAAAATAGGATAGAGGGAAACACACAGTTGGTAGCCATAGCTGTGAATATGAATGCTATGAGCTCTCCTAAAAAAAGAAAGCAAATGACAAAGTGGATAAAAAATAAGAATTTTATGATATGTTGTTTATAAGAAACGTATCTGAAACTTGGAGACAAAATAGAGTAAAGGTAAAAAGCTGGGGTAGAATATATTATTCTTCAGCTGGAAATGAAAAAAAAAGCAGTAGTAGCGCTCCTGATCTCAGACAAAGAAAATTTCTTTGATGATGCAGATATGGTGCTGATACCCAAACCAGAAAAAACCAATGGATATTGATGCAAAATTTTTAAATAAAATATTAGCCAAAAGATTATACATTATGATCTCATGGGATTTATACTAGAATCCAGTTAAAAAAATTACTTAGAATAATTAACAATTTAGCAAAGATACAGAGCATAAAATTGAGATGGCAGACAAAATAGGATGCTTTACTGTTACTGTTTTAGGGTATTCTAGTCTCTCTGATTTAATCTTGCCTTTATCAATCAAGAGTCATTACTAGGAGTAAAGTACAGAAACAAAGCTTCTTTACCTAGAAACAGTATAGGTATTTGTATTATTAATTATTTTAATGTGATTAAGACCTACCCCACCCATTAATGGACCTGCCCATTAAGGGGAGTTTCCTAAGGAAAGCTTTGTGGGAAGGTCCAAGCCTTTTGTTAATGAGGCACTGATTCTCAATGGGGGTGATGCCCTTCTTTTCTAAAAAGATGTAAATACTCTGAGTTGAAGTTTTGCTTTGGGGCTTACTGGAAATGTTTGTGCAGAGGAAGACTCTGGGAAGCAGCTAAGGAGTACCCCAGTTTCTTGGTGTTTCCATCTCTGGTAACTATGGTCAGACAATTGGCTCTGTCTGTTGAATTCAAGCCAAGGAAGACATTTCTGTTTATTTTTTGATTTATCTGTATTTTCTTTGAAGTTCACTGTGCTGAATACCCTGAAGTAGGTGAATGATATATGTACTTGATTAAAGGAATGAAACATATGCATGATTAAAGTGATTGCTAGCCCCTCAAAATTTTCTTTCCTTTTATGAATGCAGATCTAAGAACTGTCATAGTAGAGACCTCCCCACTCCCCCATATATATCAGGGTGTTTATTGATATGAAAATACACTCATATATATCATTGACATATATCCAAAAAAGCTGAGCAAGAAGACACAGAAAAATAAATTCTATTTAAATAACTGTGGACCATATAAAATACTTGTGAGTCTACTTATCAAGGAAAACAAAGAAATACAATTATAAAAAAAAGAAACTTTTGACATAAATAAATTCAGATATAAATAACTGGAAAAACATGAATTGCTAATGAGTAGGCTGAGTTAATATAATAAAAATGAGAATTTTACCTAAATTAATTTACTTATTCAGTGATATACTAATTAAATTACCAAAAAAATCCTATTTTGTAGTTTTTTAAAAATGACAATTCATCTGAAAAAGATAAAGGTGAATAATCTTAAATAAATTAATAGAATAAACAAATGTAGAGGAAGGTGGCTTAGCCTTAACATATCCAATATCCTCTTATAAAGCAGCAATCATCAAAAGTATTTGGTATTGACTAAGAAATACAGAAGTAAAGCAATTGGATGGATTAAGTGTACGAGACACAGTAGCAAATGATTATAGTACTCTACTCTTTGATAAACTCAACAATTCCAGCTTCTGGGATAAGAATTCATTATCTGACAAAAAGTTTTGGGAAAACTGGAAAATGTTAAGACATAAAGTAGGCATAGACCAATATCTCACAGCACATATCAAGATAAAGTTAAATGGGTACACGATTTAGAAATAAATATTGATACTATAAGCAAATTTTCTTGGGGAATCAATTGGGAGGGAGGGAGAAAATCTCATACAAGTTAATATTGATACTATTTTTACATGTAATTGGAAGTAATAAAACATTATTTACCAAAAAATGTGAGTACTTCTGTGATACTTAGCTACAGTTTGAAAAAAATAGCCTGGATTTCTGAAATTGTTTAATTCCTTAACTATATGTTTCACTTCCAACATTTCATATTAGAATGATGACATGAATTTTAAACACAGATTATATTCAATGACATGTTATAAATAACCTTAGACTTCATTTGAAATGTAATACCAGTATCCTAGGTTATGCTGAACATCAAATGTCACATTTTGAGAATATTACTCATTTTTATGGGTAATTCTATACACATGATTTGGGAACTTGGAGATCTGATGCCTTACTTAAATGCACAGCAAAAAAAAAGTTCAGAATTTTAATAGTTTTATTTGAAATCAATAGAATTATATAGGATTCTAACTGTATGCCATTAAGAGTAACAATATAGAAGACAGATCAAAATGGTGAAATAAAGATAGAGACTCCCTGAGATCTTTCCCAACATCTCTAACTACCTCTAAAAATAACTTTAAACAAATTCTTTAGTAGCAGAACCCACAAAAAGATAGAATGAACCAAATTTTCATTGCAAGACAACTTTGAAAGTCAGAAGGAGAGGAGTGCTGCATGAGGGTGAGAGAGATGTGCTCTAAAGTACAGGCCATACCAGCACAAACTGCACCCCAGCAAACAAGGAGTAGACCTTGGCATGACAGAATCAATGGCAGCAGTAACAGTTTACAGCTCTCAACTCACCAGTGCCAAAGACAATTTATAAGGTTGGCAAAAAAATCTGTCACATCTGGATGAGAGAGATCAGTACAGTACAGTACAGGCATGGACAGCAGAGCCCTGAACAAAGAAATTATTGAGAGCCACTGAATCAGCAACATCAGGAGCTGCTTCTGGAGATCTTGACCAACAAATGGTAAGAGATCAGAAGGACATTACAGAAGTATTTTTGCTAGCACTGTGGTAGGATTTTGTTATTTTGCCCATATTCACATCATGGTCTCAATCCTGTGGGGAAGTCCCAGGGTGAAAAGGAGCCCTAGTATAGCAGAACTTGTGGAAGCAGTGGAGGGAGGATTCTCCTCACAGTGCCAGGGCAGAAAAGAGACCAGAGAACAAGCTAGGAGAGTAGTAAATATCTCATACCACACTGAAGAACTGGAAACTTAATAGAAATATGGTAATATCCAGAAATATAGAAATATCTATGTAATATCTGTGAAAATAGTTATACAAAATCCATGAAGCTTGGGACAGTGTGCTCTCCACCTTGGAAGTAAAGCCCTACTTAACAAAGAGTTAAAAGTCAACTAATAGGCTGGGAAAATGAGCAAACACACACACACAAAAAAAAACAACCTCTGACTGTTGATATTACTATGAGGACAATAAAGATTTAAACACACATTCAGAAGGAAAAAATCAAAGTTCCTACATCCAAAGGCTCCATAAAAAAATATGAATTAGTCTTAGCCCATGAAAGAGTTCAAAAACGATTTTTGAACTCAAGAGAGAGGAAAAATTAGGAAGAGAAATTTGAGTTATGCAAGAATTTCATGAAAAATGAGCCAATAACTTGCTAAGGCAGATCCCCTCCCCCCACACACACCTACACACACAAACACACACACACACACACACACACACACACAAATACTAAAGAAAACAGCCCTTTAAAAGAAACAGATTAGGCTAAACAGCAAAAGATGTCCAAAAAAATAATGAAGAGAAGAATGCCTTTGAAATCAGAAGTTGTTAAATGCAAAAGGAGATCCAAAAGCTCGCTGAAGACAATAATTCCATTAAAATTAAATTGGAGCAAATAGAAGGTAATGACTTTATGAGAAATAAAAGAAATAAAATATAATCAAAAGAATTAAAAAAGTAGATGATATAAAATACCTTACTGTACAAAAGCATACTGGGATATGGATCCAGGAGAAATAACTTCAAAATTATGGAACTACCTGAAAGTCATGAAAAAGAAAAGAGAGCCTGTACATCATCTTTCAAGAAATTATCAGGCTGTGAGACCTAGCCCTTCACAGCAATGCAAGAACTTAATACATTCTCAAAGAATTATTGAGGCAAAATGCCATCCACATCGAGAGAAATAACTGGAATATGAAAGCAGAAAGAAACAGAATATTTTCACTTGTGTTTTGTTTTGTTTTGGTTGGTTTTTTCTCATAATTTCATTCATTTTAATTCTTCTATGCAACATAACTAATGTGAAAATGTGGTTGATAAGAATTTAGATGTAGAATCCATATAAGATTGCATCCTGTCTCAGGGAGTAAGGGAGATGTAGAAAATCTAAGACTTATGGAAGTGATTTTAAAAAACTGAAAACAAACTGAAATAAGTAAAAATAATAGCTAAAAAAGAATTGAAAATTGAGGGAATAGTTATCAATTTCAGAATGAATGAACAAACTTGGGTATATGAATGTGAAGGAATACTATTGTTCTATAAGAACTGATGAGCACTCAGATTTCAGAAAAAAGACCAGAACAACTTACATGACATGACACTGAGGGAAACGAGGAGAACCAGGAGAACATTACACACAGCAACATCAACATTGTGTGATGATCAGCTCTGATTGACTTAGTTCTTCCTAGCAAAACAAGATAATTCCGTACATTCATGACTGGAAATGGCTATCTACATCCAGAGAAAGATCTTTGGAGTTTGAATGCAGATCAATGCACACTATTTTCACTTTTTTCTTTCTCATGATTTTCTCCTTTTCTCCAGATTTCTCTTTCACAGCATAAGTAATATGGAAATTTTTAAAATTATTCCATGTATACAACACAAATAATATGGTTTGTTCTCTTGGGAAATAGGAAGAGGAGGGAAGGAGGCCAAAAAATTTGGAACTCAAAATCTTGTGAAAATGAATGTTGAAAATTATCTTTACAAAAAAATCATGTAAACTGCCATGATATTCTAGAATCAGAGGGTAAATGGAAGTTGAAAAATCCACTAATCACCTTCTTAAAGAGATACCCAATTTAAAACTGCAAGGAATGTGATAGTCAAATTCTAGAGTGTCCAGGCCCAAGAGAAAATATTGTAAGCAGTCAGAAAGAAAGAATTCATGTAGCAGGGAGGCACAGTCATGATAACAAACGATTTAGCAGCCTTAACATTAAAGAATTGTGGGCTTAGAATATGATGTTTTGGAGGGCAAATGACCTAGGATTGCAGTCAATAATCTCATATCCAGTAAAACTGAGGATAATTCTTCAGGGAATAAATGGACTTCATGGAAGTAGAGAAATTTCAAGCATTCTTGATGAAAAGACTGAATAAAACAGTCTGAATAGAATATTTGATTTTCAAAGACAAGACTCAAGAAAGGTATAAAATATTAAAAATGGAAATGGAAATAATAAGGTTAAACTGTTGACATTCTTCAATGGGGAAATGATGTTTCTAGCTCATAAGACTATCATTATTAAAGTAGTTAGAAGAAATATAGGTAGACAGAGGACAAAGGTGTAAATATGAAAAGAAGAATATACTGGGATAAAGAGAAAAAGGGGATGCATAAAGAGATAAATAATTATCTCACACAAAAGAGAGAATAAAATATTTTGGAGTGAATGGTAAAAAATAACATTAATATTGCAAGATGATCAGTTGGAAAGTCTTAGCTGTCCTTAGCAATACAATGATCGAAGACAACTCTGAAGGACTTGTGATGGAAAATACTATGCATCCCCAGAGAAAGAATTGATAGTGTCTGAATACTGATTGAAGCATACTTTTTTCACTTTATTTTTCTTGAAATATTTTGTCTTGTCTATGCTTTCTTTCACAACAAGATTATTATGGGTATGTTTGGTATGGCTACACATGTATAATGCATTTTGAATTACCTTCTCAGTGAGATGAGGAGGGGCTGGCAGAGAAGAAGGGAGAGAACTTGGAACTCAAAGTTTAAAAAGGAATGTTAAAAAATGTTTTTTTTTACATGTGTCTAGGGGAAAATAATTAAAAAAAGTAAAGAAACATAAAAAAAAAGAATAACAACCACTCCCCAATCCCTCAGTGTTTTACAGAATTGCCCTGTTTAGAAATGGAGTTCAGAGTTCGTGCTTGGGGCCCTGTTCTCTCACTACATTCATTCTCATGGCTATCTCATCAGTTCCCAGGAGTTCTCTTATCATTGCTCTTGAAATCTCCCAGCTCTACAAACCCAGACTTTACTCTTCTCTTGGTTTCCAGGAAAATATCATAAAAAGAAAGAAAAAAATTAAATGAAATATAACAAGCATTTTTGTGAAGTCACAATTATAGTTATGAGGGATTAGAATAT
>JAQQSK010007549.1:0-13933 GCA_028658325.1 Potorous gilbertii | reverse complement strand
CTCTGAGTGTGGGAGGCATTTTGCCTTAGAAAATCTTCATTGGGATTTTTTTTTTCAGTGAGTTCTTGTGTTATTACAAAGTTCCAAGTCTATCAGAAAAAACTCTCGCACACTGTGGTCGTTGCTGTGCACAGAGTTTTCCTGGTTCTGCTCCTTTCGCTCAGCATCAGACCATGTAAGTCCTTCCAGGCCTCCCTGAAGTCTTCTTGTTCATCATTACTTATTTTTTTTTCAGCCACTATTAATTGCTGAACAAAGCATAAGTCCTTTAACCTCCATTAACTTTTTTTTCTCACCTGTAATATGAGGATACCATTTTTATACTACCTTCTCCCTGAGATAATTATGAGAAACAAATAACAAAGCATACAAAAGAATCTCTAGCAAATATTATTGAATACAATACAAATTTATTTTTCAGGTGTTCAAAATCCAGATTTATTCAAGATTTATTTCCCATCATTCCCTTACAAAAAGTCTAAATTCTAGCCTGATAAACAATCTATCATCCATTCCCTAAAGCTATTTTTCAATGTTTTATCCCCACACCCCTTTCAATTTTGTTCTTTCCACTTCAAATAACAAACTTCATTTCTGCTTATCAAAGTTCTATCCACTCTGCAAGGTTCAGGTCATCTCTCTACTAAATGTCATCTCTCTACTAAAGCCTTCTCCAATCAGTCCATGTCATCAACAGCTGAAATCCTTAGCTCTACCTGGGCAAGGAAGCTTGAAAAACAGATGGCTTCAGACAAATAAGCATCTGCATCCCTTCTGCAATTCCTTGGATACCTCTCTGAGTCATTTCTGGAGATCAGGGTTTCCATTCAGAAGATCTAAGAAACTGTCACTTGACACTTAGTATGTTGACACTAAATCTTCTTCTGAGCATAATTCATAATATTAAAGAAAAGTTTTGTTGGAAAACCAAGGGAACAAAACAAAACTTTTGAAGAAAAAAATAAATGGAATGATAAATTTTAAACTTTCAAGGACCTTAGGGACTCTAAAAAATGATTTTATCAATCCCCACCTTTTAAGTGTCACCCAAAAGAGTGAACTGATTTGCCAGAGGTCATGTCTGTAGGCAGTAGCACCCCCAGGATTTTAAGTTGAGTCATTTAACTATAAATCAATATCAATGAATGAATAAAAAATCATTTGCCATGTGCCATGCACTCTGTGTTAAGAGCTATAGAGACAAATACAAACATGAGACAGTCTTCAAAGAGATTACATTTCAATAGTCCACATATACAGGAGAGTAGTGAACAGAAATCACATCAATATGGTGACTGAAGAAATATGACAGGAAATTGATAGAGCCTATCTAAAAATAATTTTATCTTTAATTTGCTTACTGTTCTCAGAGAAAGAGATGGAAATGAAAATCGGGTAGGAAGTACAGGAAAACGGACAGCAAGATGACCAGGGCAACTTGTTGGCAACTTCCTGGCCTGAAAGGGACTCTCATTTTAGCAGCCATGCCTATCTCTAATTCTAACCCAAAAGCAGCCTACAACGTCCCAGTTGTGTGTAATACTATTTCTCTGATCTCCTTAGGCACTTTGTTTCTACCCTTTGTTTTTACAACCTTACATTGCCTTGTATTGTGGGAATTTGTGTGACCTTATTATCTACTCTATTAAATGATAAGCTCATTAAGGACAGGGACTTCATTAAATATCATTCCATTATACATAACAACTAGCACATTTCATCTAAAAGTTGTTTGATAAATATTTATGGAATGTATTAAGAAATCTGTTATTTTTTATAAAATTTCTTGTTCCACATATTTCAACTATACAAAACAGTAGGGTTTTGTTCTATTTTCTGATAGTTTTACAAGTGAGTTTTCCATCTGACCATGTAGTAAAAGTAAAAAAAAAATGTAGGTTACTTCTATAGTTCTTTCTGATACAGGAAATTTAATTGAACCTAACACATATTTATATGCAAAGCACTGTGCTAGAGTCAGAAGTTTTGTTTTTTTGTTTTTTTATGAGGGGGTGAAGAATTAGTATATGTAACTACCAGTGTGGAAGCTCTGTCCACTAATGTAGGTGAGCAATTTATCATAACACGGTTTTAGAGATTTAATTGTGAATACTGAAAGGTTAAGCAACTTGTCCATGGTCACACATTTAATAGGTGTGAGAAGCAGAAGGTGAACCCAGTATTTTTATGACTTAAAGACTTTCTTTCTACTATGTGAGACTGCCTTCAAAGTATTTATTTTCTACTGAAAATAACACATCTGTAATCTCTTCAATTTGTTCATTTTGGTAACGCCTGATAATCTTAAAAATTATTCCCACAAATTTGTGATAATCATTTGAAATCCCAAAAGAATAAAATACCTTTTCAATCAAAATTATGTTCGATCCTCATAGAGAATCAAAAGTTTAACATATATTTTCCGCTCGACCATAAAGAAAAGATGCAAAAATGAACTCTCTCCATTCTCTGAAAAGGTTGGAAGTGGGGAGTGGAATTATGAGTACAGTACAAAGATTGTCAAACTTGATTGATATGTTGGTTACTTTTGCTGAATTGCCTTTTTTCATTCTTTGGATCAAATGATGATACAATAGATATTTTTTTTTAAAACATACTTTCAGTAATTTTATTATTCTAAAGTTTATTTACAATACAGCAGTCAAAAATAGGACAAAAAAAATTTCCCAATGGACACTGACTTAAATGTGAGAAAATGTAAATATTTTGGGAAAATGTGCATTTTTATTAAAATCATTGAAAAGTATAGTGACTAATATTTACCAAGCACTACTTAAATTAGGCTTTCTTTCTCTGTCATTAGATTTTTTAAAATCTTACTTATGACATATAACAGCTGTGTGATTCAGGGCAAGTCACAAAACTCTCAATGGTCTAGTCAAAATTTTAATACTACAAGTTTCAGAGAATGTGCCAAACTGCATTGATAGAAGGACTTTTCTCCCCAGGAATTCCCTATACTAATGCAATCAAAAGTCCAGTACCTATCCTTGTCCCCATTTAATAAATTTTTATATTACAGAGATTCAAGAACTGAGTGAATTCTATCTAGTTGTTGTCACAATTTCATGCATTTGGCAATGAAAGTCCATTCATATCCTGAAACTTGTCTGTCCTTGCAAGATTTCTGTTTCAATTCATGACTCCTCAAAGAGAGGATATAATACAACAAAGCTACACTGAACATCTATGGTTTTACTATGTCAGAAGCCATAATTAAATAATTCTCTTTGCTGAGTTAGACTCATTAATTTTAAGTGGACCCTTCCAACCCACTTCTATTTTCATTAACCAACAGAGGCACCAATAGCACATTTTATTCAAAACAGAATCTAAAGCTATTTTGTTAGATATTTCTTCTAATTGTAGTAACTTAATTTTTCAAATATATATCATTTGTTAAATGACACCATAGAAATGTTCATTGTATAGAACTTTGCTCATTTCCAAGGTTTCAATGAATGCAATTTTACCAGCTCTTATGCGCTACTTGTTCCCAAACTATTAGTAGAATTTTCATTACAGTTTAATCCTGAATTCTTGGTCACTGACTGAAAAGTTAATAGTCTTTACAAATCAACAAATATTTAAAATCAATTTTGATGACCATAAGATAGAAATATTACTCTGGACTCTATATTTTAATGTCTTCTTGTCTTATATGTGAAATAAACTGATTGTCTTTAGAAATCAGTCTACCTAATGGTGAAACATCTACAAGAAACACAGAAATTCTCAGATACCCAGATCATTTGTTTAACATGATATTAAAAACCTGAATGTTTGGCTTGTATGTGGACAACTGCTTAAAGTTTTAAGTGCCCTCAGATGCAATAAGTCTTCTAACAATAAAAGTTAGAATTCCCTAAGAAGTTTGAGCTAAGAAATTGAGAGATGCAGTCTATCTACTTTCATATTATTAAGTCCTCCTAGACACTCAAAATTCAAATGCTAAATATTCTCTTGACAATCTCTTTCAGGACTATTTTTTTTGACAGTACTGGCACTATAATCAATCTCTCTCCAAGTAAAACTTTTCACTGCCTTGTCTTTTCACCACAGGAGTTTTTCCAAACCTTTTTTCATATTCCTCAAAATTCCACCCCCATTCCTGTCCTGTTCATATACAGAACATTCTTGCTCTGAATATTCTCAAAAGGAGACCATGGCTCCACCTTCACAAGAAGATAAAAGCTATCTGAAATAAGACATCCTTTAATTCCACTCCTGTATGTCTCAAAATGTCTTTGTCTCTTCATACATTCTCTTTACAAAGACCCTAAGGAAATGGTTCCACTCAGAGACTCTTCTGCAAAGCCCACACACCATAAGCACCTTAGTCTAGGCTAGGTGTGGAGCACCTGCCACCCTGGCTTTCTAAATCCCTGGGTGTGGTCTTTTGACTGAGCCCAAGTTTTACAGAACAAATCCTTTCATTAAGAGGATTTGTTCTGCGAAATTTGGATTCAATCATAGGGCCACACTTGAGGACCTAGGGGGCCACATGTGACCTTGAGGCTGCAAGGTTGTCTAGGCCCTTGCTCTCTTTTCCCCCAACTATTGTGTTATCCACTTAATTATTTTTCCTGCTTTTAGTCTCTTCCCTCTCTAATTCATCCTCTATATAGTGGGCAAAGTAATGTTACTAAAGTAGAAACTTGACCATGTCACTACTCTGTTCAAGAAGTTTTCAGTGGCTTCTCATGATATTTACATTAAAGTATAAGGTCCTCTATTTGATTTTTAAAGCCCTATTTAATCTGTCTCAAGCCTGTTTATATCAGCTTTTTATATGTTACTCTCCCTTATAAAGAGTATTTCATCAAAATTTCCTGTTTGCTATTCCTCAAACAAAATATTCCAATTCCTGTTGCTATGCATTTGCACAGCCTGTAACTCAAATCCATAATCCTCTCCCTCATCACCCCCCTGTCTCTTGGATCCTCCGTATCCCTTCAAAGTTCAGCTCATTCAAGAGAGGCCTTTTCTGATTCCCCTAGGCTATTCTCACTTCATACAGTTTTGGGTATATAACTTGTATAACAGGCATTTTTGAAACATGGACAATAGAAAGATTTTAGGGGATGGTGTCTATGAACTTGAAGGGTGAAAAGAAGTTACATTTTACTTTCACTAATTTATAATTTAATTCTGTCATTTCCTTCAATGATGAATTTTTTTAAAAGGTAAAATTATTCTAAGAAGGGCCCATACATTTCACCAAAAGTCCTTACAACATGCCTGAACATGTCTCTCTGCCACTACTACCTAATGCCCAAAGTTCTTCCCTCTGGGGACAAGTAAAACAAGTCTAATTGCTTTTCTGCATGACAGCCCTGCTTATTTCAAAAGACAGCTATCTTGACATTTCTTGAAGACATAGTGATTCAGAGGAAAAACAAAGAGAAAGAAAAGCCCGGCAAACCAATAAAGAATCCAAATGTGCTGGAAGATTGTGGGATGTGAAACAGAAAAAGGAAAAGGACAAATGAATAAACCATTGTTAGAAATGGTTACATTTGTGACTTCTCCTATATAAGGACCTTAAACTAAAAATGGATGGTGAGAGAAACTGAACATGTATGATGGCTTAGAGAGACAAGTCAGAGAACGGCAAGTTTTACATGTAAAGAGAATATTAGTAGAAAGAAGCCAATAATTCTCAAAAGGAAGCACAATAAAATGGCTTCTAATAATAATCAAGGCTTTATAAGTTTGTGATTAGTTTGTGATTAAATGTGTAATGTACGGGTAATAAACAAGGTAAAGTAGCTATCTTAACGAAAGAACACAATTCCTACATTATAGGTATCACTGATACGTGAGTAAATCTTAAATATTACTTGAATATCACAAAGGAAAAGAAATGCCTTATTCTAATGGAAAGGAAAGTGAAAAAAAACTGGAATATTATTATGTATCGAAAAAATATATTTATGTGAGAAAAATGCATCAATCAACATTCATTAGTCACCTACTATGTGCCAGATACCATGCTAACAGCTATATATGAAAAGCAGCGGAGAGAATGCCTTTGGGTGAAGATTAATGGAGCAAGCAATAGGAGTTATATCATTATGGCAATAACTGTAACATCAGAGCACCTACGTGGTACAGTGGATGGAGCACTGGGCTTGGAATCAAAGACAACTTCATGAGTTCAAATCCAATCTCAGACACTTACTAGCTGTACGACCCTAGGAAATTCACTTAACTCCATTTGTCTCCATTCCTCATCTGTAAAAATGAGCTAGAGAAGGACCTGGCAAATCACTCCAGTATCACAAAGAGCTGGACACAACTGAAATGACTTCACAACTATACCATCAAGTTAATAAGGAGAAATGGGTGATGAGTTGATCATAAAGTTGGCATAAAATCAAGATACAGTAAGTAGTGATGGGAGACTTCAGATGTTTAAGTATTTGCTGTGGATGTATCTCATTCAGCTAAAAGCAAAGCAGCCAATAAGGGGAACTACTATAATGGACCTGATCTGACCAGAAAGATTTAGTTATAGATGTAGAAATGATAAGAGTTTTATGAGGAAGTACTGATGCCTTCTTTGAATTCATGATAGATAATGATGGAGACAGTTGGCAACATTTGAAGCCAGACATACATTTAGAGAAAGGAAATTTCAGTGTTCAGAGACTGAGTATACTGGGCATAAGTTTCATTCTCTAGACTAGATATCTACAGAGCAAGTCAGGTCAGTAAGGTTCTCAAGAGGAAAATTCTCATGACACAACACATTATTTCAATGAGATGATTGTGGGACTACAGGAAATTTACTGATCACCTCTGATTTTAAAAGGTAAATAAATGAAGATGAATAACAAAAGTGGTCAAATATAAATAGGATGTGAAATTTTTGAAGGCAGGGACTGGTATATATTTGTCTCTCTACCCTGTTACAGTTATTTTCTTTTGTGATAAATTCTATTTGACTGGCTAATAGACATTTAATAAATGCTTGTAGAATTTATTTTGATCAAATTACATAGTCCTAAAGTAATGTTAAGAAAGCAAAACCTCAAACTGGATGAATCTTGCAATGAAATTTAAGAAAATCAAATTTAACATTGCTTTTTTTTATTTACAAAGGAAAAAGAGCTTCAGGATGGAAAGTACAGATTGGAAATAGCTAATAAAATATTGAAACCCATAATAAAAGGTGATAATAAGAAAACATCTAATTGTCCTCGATAAGCAAAACTCGCCAGCATAAAATGAATCGCATTCCCAGGAGAATAACACCCTTGGAGATGGGATTGCTGAGCTAATGTCAACAATCTTTGAAAAATGGATTCATCCTTACTTGGGTAATGGAGATTGCATTTTATTTAGTAAAATGCTTAAATGTATTATTAAAAATATAGTTTGCTCAGAGTGTTCAAGGGGAAATCACTGACTTTTATGATCTTGGGGAAAATGCTGACCCCGGAGTTGAAAAACCTGGTGTTAAATTCTACCTCTTCTGGTTATATCTTGAGCAAGTCACTGACATTTTGGGGATCTGGGGAATCATGTGTGTAAAATTAGAGGTTGGATGAGATGACTACTAATGTTCTTTTAAGCTGTGTATTTATGATTCTTTGATCCTAAATGGTAACTACTAGTCAGAATAACTGATTTAAAATAAAATATATCAGAGTAACATCAATTCATAAGGCAGATCCAAAGAAGGCTGAGGATAGTATTCCTGCTCCCTAGGACCAAGACAACTGACAGGTTTTTACCTCAACACATTATCCAGTAATGGGAGTTGGTGAGATGAGGACTACATGTGAGCACACTTAGATTCACTCAGACCTGATTAGTCTAATCCAAAAAATGGTCACCAATGGACTTAAGTAAGCCAAGAAGGAATTTCCTAATGAAGTGCCCCATGGCTTTATCTTTGGCCCTTTTGTATAGAAGATATTTATCAATGATTTGGATGAATATATGAAGGGTATGTTTCTCAAATCTTTGAATGACTCACAAGTGAGGTTTAGATGACATATTACATAACTAAATTGGGACAAAAACAATTTCTTCGGGTTAGACTAAGGTTCACTCAATCCATAGCTACCACTCAATCCAAATTCAGGTAGTTACTGTCTGTTGGCATCCAGGCCACTGCCCTTCTTTCTTCTATGAGTTCAGTGCCTGTTTCACAGCCTCTCTCCTCTTCCAGTTCCTGCTCTCATACTCCAAGCCTTCAACATACATATTAATGCTCCCTCAAAGATTATAACTTTCTAGTTGCTCAGCTTATTCAATTCCTATGACTTATTCAGTTCTCTTCCACCTCACTTCAGCTACACATTGAGATGGTTATATCTATGATTTTGCCATCACCCACATATGAACCCCTTCCATGTTCATAAATTATAAAGTCACCTCATTTGATAAAAATCTCTTATCATTCCACCTCTATCTCTGCTTTTCAACTCCAAAGCATCTTCTTTGTCCTCACCATGACCTTTAATCCTTTGAATCCTTAGATCTTTCCCAAGCCATCACCCCTGTACAATCTACCTTCTCTTCTCTTCCCCACCTTGACCCTTCAGGGAATAAATTCAATTCTACAATGTCCTCTTTCTGCTCTCTTGCCTACTAATTATATCATTCATCTTGGCTTGCCAAGCATCATTTTTAGATTACTCCCAACATCTGCTCTCTTTGATCGCACTCACATGTTGCTGAATGAAGGTGGAAAAAATCACAAAACATGCTAATTGAGTCCACTATAGACTTATATTACATAACTTCAACTGGGCCCTCACTACAGAAAGGCAATTTATTTTTTTAAAAACTCTTGTTGATTCAAAATGCCATTCATCATAGCAGTTTTTCAAAATGTTTTCATCCCTTCTCCAGCTTCCCACAGCTCCCTTTCCCGTACTTTCTCATGTAAGAATCTTGCCACATATTTGACTTACAATTGATTTCATTAATTGAGAGTTCTCCTCACTTCTTCTTCCTCATTTCATATGATACAGGTACCTTTAGCAACTATCTCCTTCTTCAGCCCTTTTCCTTGCCAAGGCAAACATGAACAAATGTTCCTTTTTTATCCCATCTTTTTCCCCAGAAGATTGCTCCTCTTTCACTTTTCTTCAATCTCTCCTTCACTACTGAATCTTTCCCTACAGTCTATAAACATGCCCATTTCTCCTCCATACTCAAAATAACCTGCACTTGATCCTTATATCCTCCTTATCATCCAATATCTTACCTCCCCTTTTAAAGCTAAATGCCTTGAGAAGGCCATCTATAATCCATATGTACATTTCCTTTCCTTTCCCTCCTCTTAACTCTCTATAGTCTAGCTTTTCACTTTATTATTCAACTGAAATTGTTTTCTTCAATGATCTCTTAATGAACAAACCTAATGGCCTTTTCTCAATCCTCATCCTTCTTGACTTTTCTGCAGCATTTAAAACTGTCAATAACCCTCTTCTTGAGAGTCTCTCCATAGGTTTTTAGGATACTACTCTTTCCTGGTTCTCATCTGATTTGTCAGTCTCCTTTGCTGAATCTTCAATCAGGTCACACTACTATACATGGGTGTCCCGCAGGGCTAGGTCTCTTCTTCCTCTCTATTATTTAGGTTTGTGATCTCATTATCTCCCATGATTCATTTATCATCTTTGCTAATGACTCTCAGATCTACTTATCCAGCTCTAAACTCTCTTCTGATCTCCAATCTCACATCTCCTACCACCTATTGGACATTGCAAACTATACATCACATAGATATGTTAAACTCAACAAGTTCAAAACTGCATTCATTATTTCCATCCTCTTTCCTCAAATCTTGCTAACTTCCTTATTACTATCACAACTATCCTCACAATTATCTAGGGTCAAGACCTATGTGTGCTCATCATTCCTTACTTTTTCATCCACTTACCTCCTGTCCAACATGTTGCCATATCATCTCAATTTGTGTCCTCATAACATTTATTTTTGTATGGATGTACCACCTTCTCTCCTTTATTCTATAATTCTGGTACAGGGCCTCATCATATCACATCTGAATTATTGTGACAGTCTATTTCTTGATCTCCCTGATACAAGTCTCTTCACACTAGTACATGTTCCATTCAGCTGTCAAAGTAATCTTTAAGCACAAGTCTGATCATACCACACCTGCCCAATAAACTCTGATGGTTCCCTATCAACTACATTATCAAACATAAAAGCCTGTTTGGCATTCAAAAAACCCTTTGCTACCCGGATCACTCCTAACTCTTCAGTTTTCTTATATATTACTCACCCCTGTGTACTCTAACATCCAGTGATACTGACCTCCTTGCAGTTCTGACAATGACAGGACAAACCATTGGTCAGCTCTAGGTGTTTTCACTGGCTGTTCTCCATATCTAGAATTCTTTCCTTCCTCTCTCTTTCCTGGCTTTCTTGGCTTCCTTCAATTCCCACCTAAAATCTGACCTTTATAAGAAGCCTTTCCTGATCCATCTTGATGCTAGTGACTTTCATTTGTTGATTACCTCTCATTTATCCTGTATGTAACATTTTTTGTTCATAGTTATTTCATGCTGTCTCTACTATTAGTCTATGACTTTCTTGAGAGCAGGGACTATCTTTTCCTTTTCTTTGTGTCTCCGTACTTAGCACAGTGTTTGGCACATGGCAGTCATTTATAAAATGCATGTTGCTTGACAGTAATAATATAAAATTTGTTAGGATTAAAGATTCAGTCTCCCATCAGGTTCAAAAGTTCAACTTCATAAGGAGATTATGGAAGTTTAGACTTCAAGTGAAAAAGACATGAGAATTTTAACGTGATAAAAATTAAATGTGAGTCAACAATGTGACTTGGTGAAAAAAGTTAATATGCTCTTTGGCTGTGTTAATGGAAACATAGTGTACAAAATGAACAAAGTTATTTTATTATTCATATGCAAATGAAGCAGCTGGAGCAAGGGGAGAACTAGGAAAGATTTTCAACATCCCTATCTCCCTAATTTTGTCCTGTTATCTTCAGTCATAGGCCTTTATAGTGCTAAGAAAAGGTTGTACGGGATACAGTTTCACTGTACAGAAACACTCATTTTTTTCTATTCTATGTAATCTTTCCATTAAAAGCAAATACAGATACTTAGCACAATGTGTAGTTATAATACTGCAGTACTATATCACATACATGTGATTGTTTGAGAATTGCTATTATTCAAAAATGTTCCCCATACAAATATGTTCCTAGAGCCCCATTTCTATGATTGGAACTATATAAAGACATAAATGGTTCTAATACAGAACTCACAAGAATCCTTGGCTCCCACAGGAAGTCACAGATTTAGAGTCAGGGGTTAAAAAAAATGTACTTAACATAAACAGATGTTTCCTGTAGGCAGTAACAGCAGACATCTACATAATGTCAATTTTGACAGCTTCTGCTAGTAACAACCTGAAAAGGGACCTAGACAGGTCCCTAAATAATTTATGATACATTGATAGACTGACTAGCAGGAATAAAAATGGTATAATTATTTCATTGAAATTTGTCATTTAAAAAAGCTATTCTGTGGCAGAATGTTATACAAATGAGTTTATTATAAAATATTTAATTTGAAATCAATCATCAAGAATATTTACTAATAATTACTTATATTCAATCTAACAAGCATGTAAGTACTTATAATTTACCACTACTGTATTAGGGCCTATGGTTACAAAGACAAAAGTGATGAAACCCCTGCCCTCAAGCATCTTATATTCCACTTGAGAAAAGCAAGATGTACACAGATAAGTAAATCCAAACACATATAAAATTATTCTGAGGATAGAGAAGACATTAACTAAAAATGACTTTACAAAGGAGGCAGTATTAGAGCCAAACCCTGAAGGGAACCAGAGATTCCAATAAAAGCAGATGAGGAGGAAGAATACTCCAGGCATGGAAGACAGGCTGTGTAAAGCCTTGGAAGCAGATAATGAAATGTAACTCATGTAAAGGAAACAACAAGTAAGCTAGTTTGGCTGGAGTGCAGACTATGTAAAAGGAAATAATGTGTAATCAGCCTAGAAAGAAAGTCTGGAACCATAATGGGAAGGAATTTAAAAGCCAAAATTAGACATTCATTTTTAATCTAGAAGTACTAGGGAGTTGCTAAAGCTTGCTAAAGTTTACTGCTCAAGGGAGCAACATGGTTTAATGGTTATTTAAATGGAAAGATCTTTCTCATTAATTAATAGGCCTATATGACCTGCTTAAACCACCTGGAAGCCTAAGTCACATGTAGTAGGAGGAGCTTGCTGAAGAGGCAGGACAGAGTAGAACGGTAGAGTGGAAATGGGAGGAAGTGAGTGAGTGAGGTCAGGTCAGAGGGGAGAGAACAAGACCAACTGACACAGGCTAACAGACACATTATGACAGTTGATAGTGAGAAGGCCCTGGTTGGGGGAGGGGAGATTTGAGACTGAAACATTGTGACAATTGAAAATGAGAAGACCCTGACTGAGGGAGGGGAGGTTTGAGACTGAAACATTGTGACAGTTGATAGTGAAAAAGTCCTGACTGAGGGAGGGGAGGTTTGAGAATGGCTTTGCCCTCTGCTGTGATCATGTTTATCAACTTCTTGATCACCATGACAGATTTTGCTTTCTGGTTCCGGGATTTGGCTTTCTGGTGTTTAAATAAATGCTTTCTTCTGCCTTCTATATGGAAAATCTTTTATACTTGGTGATTGAGAACTACACGGGCATATTCATAGTCACCACCAGTGTTGTGCATATTGCCTTGGCGATACATTTGACATCACAAACAGGATCGCAAGGTATAAATCTCTATTTGGAGGCAGAAAGGATTTAGAGGAAGACATTAATATTCCAGGATGGGAGGATTTACCATATTCCTTGCTAGCAAGGGAATGGGCTAAAAGCACTGAACCCTATGAAAAATGGGAAGCAAGATTACAGAAGGGGGAACCTGGAGATTTGGAAAAGTGTTTGCAAGGAATATCAATAAGACCAGAGAAGGAGTTGGCAGGGGTAAGTAGGAGGGGCTGGATTTTATTAATGACTTATTATGTGTAGAAACAGAGATGAAATGCTTCAGGAAAAAATTCGGATGGAAAAAGAGTTAGCTAGTTTTTGCACGGGAATTCTCATCCTTTGGGTTCTACTTCATAAGAACAGTCTGGGGCAGGGGGGCTCTCAGGGAGAAGGAAAGGCTGTTCATTTGGCTCAGAAGAAGCTTCAGGCTAACAAAAGAAATGCACATCTGACCTTTGTACAGATGGGGTTTCGGCAATACTAGTTGCCCTACCAACCTATGCAATGAGTATGAAAGATCTGGGAGTAAATGCAATAATAATTTAAATGGAAAGATCTTCCTCATTAATTAATAGGTCCATACGATCTGCTTAAATCACCTGGAAGCCTAAGTCACATACAGTAGGAGGAACTTGCTGAAGAAGCAGAACAAGAAGGGTGGAGTGGAACTGGGCGGAAGTGAGTAAGGAAGGTCAGGTCAGAGGGGATAGAACTTAGGCCAGTTGACATAGGCCAGCCGACACAGTATGACAGTTGATAGTGAGAAGGCTCTGACTGAGGGAGGGGAGGTTTGAGAATGACTTTGTCCCCTGCTGTGATCATGTTTAACGTGTGTGTGTGTGTGTGTGTGTGTGTGTGTGTGTGTGTGTGTGTATTTTTTATGACATTTATTTTTTTAATATAAATTTATTTATTTAACTTTTTACATTCATTTTCACAAAATTTTGGGTTCCAAAATTTTCTCCCCATTCGTCCCCTCCCCCCACCCCAAAACAACGAGCATTCTAATTGCCCCTATCACCAATCTGCCCTCTCCTCTTTCATCCCTCCCTTCCTTGTCTCCAACTTCTCTTTTGTCCTGTAGGGCCAGATAACTTTCTATTCCCCATTACTTGTATTT
>JAQQSK010007548.1:0-13934 GCA_028658325.1 Potorous gilbertii | reverse complement strand
CCCTATTGAACAAAAGAGAAGATGTGAAAAAGAGAAGGGAGGGATGATAGAAGAGAGAGCAGATTGGTGATAGGGCAATTGGAATTCTCTGTGTATTAGGGTGGGGGATGAGGACAAACCGGAAGAAAATTTGGAACCCAACATTTTGTGAAAATGAATGTAAAGATTTAAATAAATTAATTAGTATATATGTATATATATATACATATATATGTATATATATATATGTATATATATATATATATATACATATATATGTATATATATATATACACATATATAAGAAGGTTTTAGGAAAGACACTTAGGAAAAGAAAAAAATTAAATTTTTTTGAAATTGGATTCAGTGCTCATGACTTTTTGCTTTCATTCTTGAAGACAATTTAAATAGACTTATTCAGTTTCCTAGCATGATGCTGTTATATTGTCCACGTTTCACAAAATACCACAATGAGGTCACTACAATGCTTCTGTGTCCATGGATGATCTACTAGAACTGTGTTGAAGTTATACCAAGTATCATTTATGAATTTCTGAGATTGACACCAAAAATGATGCTTCTTGTGACATTTTAAATATACAATAAAATGAACTCAACCAATTCACATATTTGTTTCTCCTAACAAAATCTATTGGCAGTCTTATTTGTTGAATTTCTTTAATAAATGGTGATTAAATTGATACCAGGAATGATGTTATTTATTTGAATTTCTGTTCCTTCAATCCGCAACAATCTTTTATGTACCCGGTATCAATCATATGTTTAAATAAAATGTAATGATGATTTAAACGCTTTGTGATTCATAGTAAAATCTTCCATTGTCATGCGTATCTCAAAGGCACTATCCAATTGTGTTGTTCTTGGTATTCTAGATTGAAATTTCGCAATGAATTCTTCAGCAGCCAACCATTTGTTATCCACCTTCTCTGTGCTCAGGGGGGCTTACTCACAGACAGCAAACAGCATGCACACACACACATACACACACGCACACACAGACACACACACACGCACACACATACTTCCTTCTTCCTCAATGACTTTGTCCTGAATATAAAGAAAGATCTCTTCTGATGGTGCAGTTGCAGATGATTTTGGGGTTTCCCTTTGAATCACTAAATAATATTAGTTAGGATTAAGGATTATTGGTTGATATGTGAGTCCATTGCTCTAACTGTATAGAATGTAAGCCTTCCATGACATTTTATCCTATGAATTGTTTATGATATATAAATATTTTATAATCTATCCAATATACTGAACACACGTATGCACATCTCTCTCTCTCTCTCTCTCTCTCTCTCTCTCTCTCTCTCTCTCTCTGCATATATGTGCGTATCATAGATATCAATTTATTTATCAACTTATCCAACTCCAGCTTCTGGTCTTTTCTATATCTCCAAAGTACCTCCTTTTGTGTTGTCCAGCTAACAGAACATGAAGTCCTTGGGAGTCTTGATTGTCTACCTTTTTATATTTATTCTTAGTGCATTGCAATGTGCTTTGCGAACAGGATATATTGTAACCTTCTCTCATGTCCCTCTCTCCTTTATCATTACACTGTTTATATTCCGTTTTGGGTACTTCTCATCATTTGCTGCATTCTTTCCTACCCACATTTTGCTTAACAAATATAAAATCATATAACTTATCGGAATGGGACAACTACATATTGATGATTTAGAACCTCACTTGGGCCCTTACTGCTACTACGATATTCTACTACATCTGCCTCATCAGTTCACTGTTCTACTCTCTCTAGTGCGTCTTTCCAATTTTTTCGCTGATGCTTAAGCCTGGAATGACTCTCCCTCTTCCCAGCCTCTCAACTAAGATATTTTGTCTCATATTTTCCAGAAAAAAATAGTCAAAAGTACCCGTCTCTCTCCTCTCCCTTATCTCACATCACTTGTAGGGCTTTCCCAACTATTTCCACCTTCAATTCACCTCAGATGAGGAAGTAGCTTTTATCTTTACTTAGGCTAACCCCACTATCTGCTCAAAGATTACATTCCATCTCCTGTCCTCCAACATATAGTCTCCCTCTGTTATCCCTAATTTATCACTTATTTTCAACATCTACCTATTTGTTCGTTTTGTACTCTCTACCAACATACTCATGTCTCTCATGTCCTAAAAAAAACCCAACCTTACTTGATCCTTGCAACCTTGCTAATGATTACACTATATTTCCTCTGCATTTTGTAGCTAAATTCCTTGAAAAAGTCAGACAATACATGTCTCTACTTCTCTACTCTCACTCTCTTCTTATTATATCACATCATACACTAATATAAGCTCTAAGTGCCTTAATTAATTAGATATAAAGAATATCATCATCAGCAAATAATGGGAGCAGGGAAGGAAAAATAATCTTTCAAATCTATGGACATAGAAAGTCTTCACAATCAAAGAAGTGACAGAGAGTCAAAGAAGGATAAAAGGATAATTTTCAACAACTTAAATTTTAAACAAAGGCTATAAAATATGCATACCCTTTGATCCAGTAATACCACTACTATGTTTGCATCCCACAGAGATAGTACATTTGGCAAAAGGACCTACATAAACAAAATATTTATAGGAGATCTTTTTGTGGTGGCCAAGAACTGGAAATTGAGGGCATATTCATCTACTGGGGAATGGCTAAACAAGATGTGGTATATGAATGTAATGTAATAATATCATGGTATAAGAAATAATGAGCAGGGAGATTTCTGAAAAACCTGGAAAGACTTTTATGAATTGTTGCTGAGTTAAGTAAATAGAACCAGTAGAACATTGAATACAGTAATAGTCACAGTGTACAATCATTGACTTTGTTAGTCTTAGCCCTTCTCAGCAATTCAAAGACCTAAAAAAGTCCAAAGGATTCATGATGGAAATGCTACCTACATCCACAAAAAGAACTATAGAGCCTAAATGCAGAACAATACAGACTATTTTCTTTTCATTTATGTCTCATAGTTTCTCCCATTCATTATAATTCTTCTATGCAGTATGACTAATGTCAAAATGGGTTTAATAGGAAATCATGTAGTATGTGTAAACCCTAAATCAGATTGTCTGGCATCTTGGGGAAGAAGTGGGAGAAAATTTAAAATTGATGATAGTGAATGTCGAAAAGGAAATATAAATGAATTAACTAAAAAAAGGAATGAGCAAAGAGAAGCTGAGAGAGGTTAAGGTACTTGCCCAGGGTCACACAGCTAGGAAGTGTCACAAGCAGGACTCCAATTTCAATCCTTTTGATTTGAAATGTGGCATAATAACCACTGCCCTATCAAGGACTTTCCAATTTTCAGCGGATATTTCTCTCAACTGTCCTTTGATGGAGGCAGAGCTAGTACTGTTACTCATTTTGCTGTTGAGTAAAGGGAACGAGAATCCAGTAAGTACTAAAGACAGGAATAAAGTCACAGATTTATTGTTATTTTCAGGACACATTCATCATGCCGTCCTGAATTCCTTGAAATTTTAATTAGAAAAAAGTTAATGGAGGAGTCAAGATAGCAGAGTTATCCGTAATTGTTACCCTCCTCCCCTTATTGATATTGAAAACTCCAGAGAATATTTCCCCAGGAAAAACGCTGGAATACTGGGACCAGTCAAAGGGGTAAACACTCTCTTAGCTTGAGAGACCAGGAAACCTGCAAAGGAAGGTCCCTCTTACTGTGGTTGAAGAGGACCAGTGAAGGACCAAAGCTGTCCCAGACAGTCCCACCTCATCCAACCAGGAGGAATTCCTGGGGAGTGGAAACTGGAAGAGTCAACACGATCTGAGGCACACCTTATCTCAGCCAGGGGAATGGTAAATACACTAGTACAGATGGGGGTCTCAGGCTGCTGAATCTGCTTGTGCTCTAGCACAGAAGAGAACTCTTGAGACTAGAACATACTCCTCCACATCTTGTACAGTGAGCTTCAGGGTAACTCCTGGGAAACTCAGAAAGAATTTACTTGTCCACTGGTTTGGCACACCAGCCAGCTCAGCACCAAGTGGTCTTTAGTATTCCAGCTGAAAGAATCAGAGGCCGCAATACACAAAGACCTAAGTTTTAAGCACAAGAACTGTGGGACATAGCGTCCTGTGCCTCTGAAGCAGAGATACATTGTAAATACAGGAAAAAAGCAATCATGAGCAGAAAGGAAAGTAGAAAACTCTATAGAATCTTACTACAGGGACAGTGACCAAAATATGAATATCATGAGTGAAACAAGGATGAGCATTATCACTACTGTTATTCAATATGGTATTAGAAATTTTATCAATAGCAATAAGAGAAGAAAAAGAAATTCTATAAATCAGAATAGGCAAAGAAGAAATTAAGTTTTCATTCTTTCCAGATGATACGACTATATAGACTCTCCTAGAGAATCAAGTACAAAACTACTTGAAATAATGAACAACTTTGATGTAATTGGAAGTTTCAAAATAGACCCACATATGTCATCTGCATTCATATATATATATATATATATATATATATATATATATATATATATATATATATACACATTACTAATAAATTACTAATAAAATACAACAGCAAGAGATAGAAACAGAAATCCCATTTAAAGCTATGGTAGACACAACAAAATATCTGGGAGTCTACCTGCCAAAACAAACCCAGGGACTATATAAACATCATTAAAATACTCTTTTCACAGAAATAAATTCAGATCTAAGTGCATGGAAATATATCAGTTGCCCATGGGTAAGTCAAGCTAATATAATAAAAATTACAATTCTACCTAAATTAATTCACTGATTCAGTGACATACAAATCAAATACCAGCAAATTATTTTCTGGAGCTAGAAAAAATAATGTTAAAATTAATCTGGAAGAACAAAAGGTCCAGAATATCAAGGTAATTAATGAAACGAAATGTTAGGGAAATTGACCTAGTCCTACCAGATCTCAAATTGCGTTACAAAGCAGCAATCATCATGTGTATCCTAATCCTAAATACAGTAGCTGCTTTCATTATTTGCATCAGGAACACTTGAGTAAGATCAGCCAATTATTATGTTGGTCATCACTTGTAAACATGAGAGGAGCATCAGAACTGGCATCATAGACGGGTCACTGGGATTCCAAATTTAGAGTTGGGAGCACATTTGGAAATCATCAAGTCCAACTTATTCATTTGACAGATGAGGAAATTGAGACCAAGTGAGAAAAATGCGCTTTCCAAAGTTCTCATGACCAATAATTGTCTCAGATAGAACTAAAAATCAGGCCACTCTGAGTCACAGTCCATTGCTATAAGCTCTATGTCAAGTAGGCGTGGAGGATATCTGCAGAAAGTCATTGGGTCTTTCCATTGAGTTCTACATGGTAACATATATTTCAACAGAAAAATACTGAAAGCAGCTCACATTTATACAGTATTTCTTTTCCTTACGAAGAACATTTTATCAAGAGGTCTTTCACTCCAAAAGTTCCAAACATTTTTGTCCATATTAAAGATGAGATAACTGAGATTCAGAGAAATGTAAGTTTGAGAGGAGTGATCAAAACCCACGTTTTTATATGTTTGACACTTATTTCAATTCAGCGGTCTCCATCAGACAATGTTGCCGTCAATGAAATGTAAATTAGAAGAAAGAACAAAGTTCTAGATGTGGAGAAGAAACTAAAAAACTTGTGGAACATCTTCCTCTGAGGATCATCACAAAAAACAGGTCCTCTTGCCACGAAGATGATTGGCATGCATGGCCCTCCTAAAATGTAGGAAAAGGTCACCTTGAATAGGCTCTTCCTACATAAATCGTCTGTGATTTCTTGAGAAAGTTATTTGGTGGTAACACATCATAGATGTGGAAGGGCTCTGAATAGCAAAAGAAGTAGAAGCCTAGCGGCAGGTCTGCAGCCCTGTGTGGAAAGATGGGGGAGGTATAGGATATATACAAAAAGAGGAAGCAATGTCAGGATGGGACAGCATCCCAGGGTGGCCTGGGTCTCAGGCAGTGTGCCATCTTCTGCTCTATGTTACCACTGAAACTGATGCCAGGAACTCAATTCCTCATACCAAACCTCCAATGCCCAGGTTCATTCCTCAATGATAGGTATTTTGTTCATGATTCCTCAGCTTCGCGCCTCTGCTGTTGAGCACCTCCATGGCAAGGAATAGTGACTCTACTGAAAGAGAGAGAAAAGTCCAGAATTCATTTATCTGATTCCTTTACCTGATAAACCTCAGAACCGGTGTTTCATAATAATAGATAGTCAGGTTTTATAATGCTTTGAATTCAACAGGGTTAAAATGATTTAGGAATGCTTTGAATCCTTTAGTATGATTTGATTTGGTTTGATTGGAATAGTTTAATTCCTGTGATATGGGTTACAGTTGAAAACACACACATATGCATTAATACATTTATAGCTATCATATATCTCGAATGTACTCAGTTGCTTATTGTGTGATCCTGGGCATGTCACTTAAGTGTACCATGAATCAGTTCTCGCACCCATAAAAAGATATAAGAATAGCACTTACCTCCCTGGGTTTTTGTGAGGATAGAAGAGGCAGAAAATTCACTACAATTTTAAAACCCCAAACCACTATACAAACTCTATGTACAAATATATAATGTATTTATATACATTGGTTACATGAATTAATATTCATAAATTATATATACATATATATATATATATATGTATGTGTGTATGTATCCTCCATATGCATATGTTCTTGTGTGTGTCCATGTACAAATGTGATGAATTTTTACATGTAATAACATGGTAGTATAAGGGCAAATATAGCAGGTGCATTTGGAGAAGTGAAAGGAAGGTTTTATGTCCTCAAGGAAGATACTGCTCCTTTGAGTTAGGAAAACTTCAGTGTCGAAAGCCATTGGCATTGCTAGATACATTATGACTTCAGCCTGCAGAAATATGAGGGAAACAGGATAGTAAGCAAAGGCACCTGGATGGACTGGAGGATTGCCAGGACCCTGCAGGATGAGACGGCTGAAAAGGCATCTTCCTGAGCAAAAACGACCCAGTCTGTGCTGGAGCCAATTTCCAGTGTTAACTACTCAGTGTGAACATTCACAGCTCAAAAAGCAGCAGAAGCTGCGCATCAAAGTTTAGGGGATTTCTCTCTTTCATTGTTTTAGACCTAAGAAAGTGATGGAGAGCATGTCAATACTACAGATTCAATTTAAACTCTAGTCAAATTTTCAGAGGACTGGCTGTTTAACATTTGCAAATCCATGGAAGGGAATATACGAAGCATGATGTGAAGAGAAGGTGCTTAGCAAATAATCATCTGTAGACGCCATAGGATCCAATTCACTCATTAGAGATATACAAAATGATTTGCAGTGATAAAGGGTATTGTTCCCATCGCAGCTTATTAGGTACAAAGAAGCAGCTGGACTCCCAGTCATCTTGGTGCGCACACACACTCACACACATACACACACACGTGTGTGTGTGCATGTATACGTGTATGCATATATATGTGTGCATTTGTATGTATATATGTAATCCTAAATGAAGACCTAGGATAGGAAACATGGATTACAAAGAACCAACATTGCTGCCTCCAAGATAAGTTAGGCCAGATTTGCTTTTCTGTCTTTTTGGATAGGGTTACAAAACTGGTACATCATATGCATACTCTGAATATAATTTATGAGCACCATTAAGCATTTTGTCAGCACCCCTATGGATACAACCCCCTTTGCTTCTACTGACTCATTTTATTGCTCATCATCATCGTAAGTTCCAAAGCAACTAATGAATATATAATGGTCCCTCAAATATCAGATTAAATATTAAATTTAAATTTTAAATTAAATCATCACTCATTAATTAAATTTAAATTTGCTAGATTAAAATGTCCCTGTTTAAGCAATAAGCCCTGAGCCCCCAACCCAGTTTTTAAAGTATTTACAAAATAAATAAATCTGTTTTTTCTTCATATTTAGCTCACCACTCTTTCTACCCTTTCTTTGTGCGTTCGTTCGTGCGTGCGTGTATGCGTGCATGTGCATTGGGAAACGTAAGATCGCTGGAGGAAATTCTAAGAAGATTATCCAATGAGACCATGTTTACAAAATGTATGGATAATGGATGTAGGTAACTCAGGATGCAATCAGTTTTATCACTTATACACTGAAAATGATCATTTATGGCAGCTAGACCGATTTTTGTGCTGTTATTAATTGTAGTATCAGTAACATTGATGGTTCTTTAAGCCATGTGATTTAGGAGCCTGGGACACCTATCTATCTATCTATCTATCTATCTATCTGTCTGTCTAATCTATCTAACATCAATCATATATCTCTCTCTAACATTCTTTTTTACTTTTGTCCTTTTTTTCACTTGTTCTTTCTTCTATACAACCATTCTTTTCTCCATCTATATGTCTGTCTGAGAGTTGTCATATATATTAAGGCATAAGAATATAAGAATATTATTTCATAATAAAATAGTGAAGGAGACAGATTCAGAAAAATTTGGAAATACTGTATGAATTGAAATGGAGAGCAGTTTATCTAACCCGAACAATTTACACAGTAATTCTGATGCACAGAAAAACAATTTTGCAAAACTTAAGAACAATTATCAATTCAATTACAAACCAATAAGTCAATAAACATTTATAATGCACCTACTCTGTACTAGAGATTTTTCCCAACACTAGGAGTTTGAAGTGGGACAAAAGACAGTCCTGAACCTCAAGAAGCTGACAGTCTAACACCCAAGATAACACGCAAATGGATATGTTCCGTCTCTAGACAGAATATGTAGAAAATGTTTAACCTAAGGAAGGCATTGGAATTCAATGGAGAAGGTTGAAAAAGAAGAGAGAGGGTTTCCCGTAGATGCTTGTAGTTCATTTGTGATATGAAGACAGTCAAGAAAACCAAGAAGGAAAAAGAGAGAGCCTTCCAGAGATGGAGCCCAGTGCACGTGCCCAGGGCTGCCAGTTGAATGTTCAGTTGGAAGAGGATTGGTGGACGTCAATATCATGGGATCACACAGTATTTTGGGTAATATGATGAATACAAATTCTGTCCAATAACCCTTTAGTACATACCTGCTTTACAGGAGGAACTAGTCCCCATTCTGTTGATACGAAAAGAAGCAGGTCATCCTGACCTTCAAGAAGCTTACAATCAGGAGACAATTGAAAAGTCTGTGGGACAGATTTGAGAGGGTTCGACTGTTAAAGTGACAGTTTGACATTTGTTCCTAGAAGGGATAGAAAGCTACTGAAGTTTATTGGTGACATAGTAATTCCTGTGCTTTAGGAAGATCATTTTAGCAGCTGAGGAGAGAATGGTCTGATGTTTAGGAGAAGAACCAAGGCCAGGAGACCAGGGATGCAGGTGGTGGTCATAGTGCAGGCATTAGGTGATGATGGCTTTCCCAAAGTAGTGGCAGTGTCAGGACTGAGAAAGGGGTACGTCCAAGAAATGTTAGGAAGGAAAAATTGAGAGGTTTTAGTAAGAGATTGATGGTGTGGCCTGAAGGAAAACAAGCATGATGCCTATGTTGTAAGCCTGGTTGTCAACAATTTAAAATAAACTCATGTACATTTTAATACTCAGCCCATTCAGCGCAGAAGTAGGACCATGAGGATGTATTGGGAAAATGTCACTTATGAGTACAGAATAAAAAGATCAAAGGCTTATTGACTTGGTAAAAGCATTCTGTCAATGTTATGAATACATTAACTGAGAAGAGAAGTGGAAGGTGGGAGATATGATGGATATCAAAAAGAATCACCAAAACAAATGAAAATAACTACAAAGTAATTGAAATAAAGTGTCTGAATTTCAAGGTAGGATTCATTTCCAAATACGCTATCTAGCAATAATCAGTCCTGTGACCCGTTAGAAGAAAAAACTTAAATGAGAAGAAATGAACATTGTAAATCACATTCAAGAAGGGGACTTTGGGTAGAATGACCAGAGGACATCAACAATACATGTTGAAAGTAAACCTGTTTTGAAAGCATTTAGAACTACAATCCTGGTGCAGAAATCTCTGATAATTTTAGATAAAATTATATCCCTTTAACTTGGCAGTTAAATGTGCTTATAAGGTCTATCGTCAGACTTCGAGTCAAGAAAACCTGAGTTCAAATCTAGCCTCAGATACTCACTAGCTGTGTGACCCTGAGCAATTCACTTAACGTATGTTTTCTTTAGTTTCCTCATTTACAAAATGAGGATAGTAACAGTACCTCTATCTAAGTGTTGTGAGGATCAAAACAGATCATAATTGTAAATCACTTGGTGCAATGACTGGAATATAGTGAGAGCTACTGAAATGTTAGGTATTATCGAACAGGGTGACATCACAAACTTCATTCAAAAAACTGTAAGAATATAAAAATACTTTTTGAATAGATGTGGAAATATTAATTCGTTAACATATCAAAAGTATAAAAATATTTTATTTAGCCAGGAAGATATTGTCAAGATGATATGGTTAAGTGAAGTGTTTTTTGTTAATTTCAATCATTTAATATTGCAAAAAAAGATGGGAACTGAATTTAAGGTATTTAGGTAAAGCAGAAGATATGACTGCCTTGAAAAGTTCAGATTTTGGCATTAGGAAAAGAAAAGCAGTTATAAACCTCTGCCATTTTTTTCTCTTCTATATAAAATTTTTATCATAATCTACACAGAAAGTATCCTGGATAAAGGTTTGAAAAGCAATTAGGTGGATTTTGATATTAATATGGGAGTGGGGCAGGATCCCCCACATCTTTGGTATTAATGGGGGAAGGAACAGTGTTCTTCAAACCTTTGTTATAAGTGGGAGGAACTGCTGTGTCCCCCAACACTTTGCTATAAGTGTGGGTGAGAGGCAATATCCCTCAATGATTAACAAAAGCCTAAATTTCTCAATTAACTCAATCCAAAGTACAGAAGGTGTGACAAAGCCTATTTTTCACTACTGAACTAATGTATAAGGCTTTAGATTAGGTTCAAAAAGTGCTTTGTCAATTTTCAAGACTTTGAAATCCATTAGGTTAAACAGAGTAATTTTTTACAGGAAACATATTTGGATTTCTTGAGGAGATATAGTAATGGTATTGGTGGTTGTTTTTCAGTCCTTTTTAAAAAATGTCTGACTATTCATGACCTCATTTGGGATTTTCTTGGCAAAGATACCGGAGCCACTTGTCATTAGGTACCCCTCCTCTTTTTACAGATGAAGAAATTGAGACCAATAGAGTTAAGTGGTTTTCCCATGATTGCACAGCTGTGTCTGAGTTTTCTATCTCTTCTTACTTAGCTTTCCCCCTCTACCTACCTGCCCCCAGTGTCCTGTAGGGCTCCTACAAAAGAAGCCATCTAGCTTGGAATTAAATTTTCAAGCATCTAGCAATCTAAAGGGGAGATAGCCAAGTGTTTCTGATGGAGCGTGGATTGAGATTGAAAGGGTGGAGAAGAAAGTTGGAGTTGGACTACGGGAGAAATGGATGGCATTGAGAATGAGGGGATGGGGGAGATAAGGTAATGGAAACAGGGTAAAAATAGAGACTGAGAAAGAAAATAATGTGAAAAATTATATGGAGAGTAAGTTTAAAATAGGAATTACAAATTAGAATGTTGCTTAAAGCAGCTCTCTTTGCTTTGACAAAGAACTACAGATTGTAAGGATCCCTATCCGTTACTGTGATGGATTTCTATTGTACTATAAAAGATAATGAGGTCAGTGATCTTAAAAAGGCAAAGAAACACTTATGCACGATGGTGGAATGAAGTGAGCAAAACCAAGAAAACAATGTATACACCAAAATTACAAAAAGTATAAATAATGGAAATATAAAGAAAGAAGTTATCTGCATCCAAAGAAATAATTGATAAATAGAAGTATTTATAAAGTAATGTTACATATATACATACACATTTGTGTCAAATGATAACTGTCTATAGGGTGAATTAGGGGTAAGAAAGAAAAAAATACGGAAATGCAAATGATAAATTTAATAAATACTTAAAAGAAATACAAAGTTGCATATTATTGATTTGCAGTTTCATATGTAATCATGTTTTCATTATGTTATGTTATAAATATTTATTTTATGAATTCAAAATAAAATATTTTTTTAAAAGCGTAATGATGATTTTGGTGACGCTGATAGTGATGAGGATATGAACAAAATGATTCTTGATTGGCATAGGAATTTTTTTTCTGAATGTTATATTTGCATATTTTACAAATTGTTCTCTTTCAAAGTTCCTTTAGTATCTGAAATCTTCACTGTATTGGGAAATGATTCTTTCTGTTCAACTGGGAGGACAAGTAAGGTATTGAGAGCCTGAATCAACTTCTTGATGCCCTATCAAATAAAGAAATCAACTAGGAAAGGAACATGAAGGTCAAACTACTCAAATGAGAAACTAATTTCTTTTCAGGGCTTCAGTCAATAAATTGATCATCCCAAGAACTTAGTTAACTCAAATAATTCATTTGATTGATTTCTGTGAATTGCCGTCTATGGACCTAAATCACTGAAATGATTTTGCTGACAGTCATTATTTGTAGCCACAGACTTGGTCCTGGGATACGTATTTGTTCAATCTTCTTCCTTGTCTAAAAATTGTCTTTTGGGTTTTAGCTGAAAAGTGAAATAACACTTATGTGGAAGGAAGAGAACCAAACTCTTGCTAGAGATTTCATCCCATTAGGATTATTGCATAAAAACTAGTATGGACTGCTATTTTTAACAGTTATTCTCATCATGTTTATGATGGAAATTATATGGAACAGTCTTGATTCTTCTAATCCGCCTCAACAGTCAGCTACACACTTCAATGCATTTCCTCCTCATCCATCTCTCCTTCGTGGATATCTTGCACATTTCCAACATCATTCCCATGATGACCAGCAACTTCACCCAGCAGTCCATCACATTTGGAAGTTGGGTTTCTTTTTATCTTCTTATTCCTCATCTTTTTGGGAGATGAATGTCTTCTTCTTGTAGTCATGTCCTATGATTACTGAGTAGCCATCTGTCACCCACTGCGTTGTCCCATCCTCATGAACCACTGGGTCAGTATCCATATAGCTGCTGAGTGCTGGCTTGTGGGAACCATCGACTCTGCAGTTCACACAACTTTTGTCTCACAAAAGTCATTTACCACTCTTTCTGTGAAGTCCCAGCCATGTTGAAACTCTACTGTGCTGACATATCATGCTATGAAGGAGCAGGCTATGTGAGTGCTCTAATTCTCCTCCTAATTCCCTTTTACATCATTCTTGCCTCTTATGGTCAGATTCTCTGTAATGTGCTTCAGATTCTCTGTAATGTGCTTCACATTCAGTGTGTGGAGGCCAAGAACAAAAGCCTTCTCCACTTGTTTCTCTCACGTGACTGTGATTGTTATGTACTATGAGTCATGTATCTTTATATACATGAGGCCAAGATCCCAATATACCCCAGGACAGGACAAAATCTTAGGCAGGTTTTATACCATTCTCGCTCCCATGTTCATACCTATTACCTACAGCCTCAGAAATGAAGGTATCTGAAGAAGCTTTTAGGAAAGGTACTTAGGCACAGAAATCAAGAGTTATTTAAAATTAGATTCAATTCCCATGGTTGTTGTCTTTTATTGTCGAAGAGAACCAAAATAACATCACGATGCTAGAGTCAACTTATACTGTGTCCCATTGTAGTTGATCAGAACAATAGAAGGTCAGAATTCTCTGCCACAGGTCATTCACAAAGTCCATGTGAACACTTGGGGGCAGATTCTTTAAATTTGTGTATATCATGTTTCTTTTGAGCTACTTCAATTTGGCTTTGCTGAATAGTGCACCACACCTTTTCTGATCTGGGTATGGAAAGGGGAATGGTCTTTTGCCAGTGTGTCCCATGTCACACAATCAATTCCAAAGAGAGACCAGGAAACTGTCCTTGTATCATTTCTTCTGAACACCATC
>JAQQSK010007547.1:0-13934 GCA_028658325.1 Potorous gilbertii | reverse complement strand
GATACAGAGACCTTGACTCCTATGTCTTTACCTGATGGTAAGCAGTTTTCTTCTTCTTCATCTTCAGAGATGAAGGTTGGAATTCCTTTTTTCTACAAAATAACCTTCTATGGCCTTATTTTTTTTTCCCTTTTCTGGGCATTTTCCCAGCCAGTTACTTGACTTCTGAGAGTCTTCTCCACCCCCAGCCTAGGTTCACCCAGCTAGTGCTTGGGGTCTGAGATTCAAATGCTGCTCCCCAGCCTCAGGGCTTTTGGCAGCAGGCCTGGCTGCTATTCAGGGTAAGATTAAATCAGATTCTCAGGTTGGGGCAGGGCCACCTCCCAGGCTCAGTTTCCTCAGGGGGTTTATGCAGAGACCTTCTGTAATGGAGCTGCTGTTGTGCTCCTGCCTGCTCCGGGAGCCTCTGGCCACCGCTACTGCTGCCTCCCGAGGGGGTCCGATTCCTGGAGACACCCCGCTTCCCTCTCAGCCCGTCTCTCTCACTGACCTGCGAGTCTGTGGGTGGAGGGACCTTCGTGGCCGCTGGAGATTCAGTCCCTGAAGCCTGCTTGGATCTGCTCGCTCCTCTCAGTGCCGTGCGGGGTGCGATGGACTTTTGGGATTGGTTTTTCAGGGCTCTCTGGAATGGCAATCTCCTTCACTGTGTTGCTGCGTGGCTTCCATTGTTCCAGAATTTGTTGGGAGTTGTTTTTAGAGGAAATCCCTGGGCTGTGGCTTCAGACCTAGCATAGGTGAGCCTTTCTACCAGGATGTTACTTTTTTAATGAAGATGTGCAATTTCCTCAATTAAGTTATTACCTGAAGTGAATTCACTCTCCATTGATAAAATCAGCTACACATCTGTAACATAATTTTAACATTTCCACAGATACAAAGAAGTTCTGTGATTTGCCTGTAGGTTACACTTCATTAATTAGTGTTATTGGCAGGATTGGATTCCAGGTCTTCTTGATCACCATACTATGTTGTTTTACCTCGAACTTTCTTATTTCTCTGTGTGAGATGTGGAGTTCTCAAAGGAAAAATCCTTGAGTCTATTTGTTTGTTTTGTTTTGATCTTCTAGTTTTACAGACTTGGTCTTTAGGAAACATAAGCATCATAAATAGTGGCAAAGAAAACACAAACCTTTGTGAAAAAGGAAGGAAATGATTTAAACTCTTTCTTCAAATATTTCATTAGAGAGGGTGTACTTATTTTTAAAAACTTCCCCCTTCTGAACTTGTATTTCTAAAGGGAATGCCATTTTCCAGACTATGTTATACAGATTCAATATGTCTTTGTGTTTGAAAAGAAAAGTGGCAAGACTGTTCATTTAGGAACACATTAAAAATAACACATTTACCAAAATAATGGCAGATTCTAAGAGTGAACAACATATATATCTAGTATTCTAGCATATGGTCATATACTCTTATTCATTATGTAATCAATCAATCAATAAATATTTATGAATCAACTACTATGTGCTAGGAAGTGTGGTTAAACACTGCACATAAAAAAGGGACAGAAGAGAGTTCTTGTCTTCAGGAAACTTACAATCTAATGGGAAAACAATATGTAAACAAAAATAGATAAAGCAAACTCTATCCAGGATAGATAGAAAATAATTAACTTAGAAAAGAAATTAGGACTCCAGTAGAATATAGAATTTTAGTTAGAAATGAAAGGATCAGAAGTGGGGGAGCAGAGGAGGGAGAACATGCCAAACATGAGAGACACCAGGAATCTGTAATGTCTTCATCAGTCAGGCAGTCGAAATATATTATTAAGTGCCTCTTAAGTGCCAGATACTGAGTTAAGCATAAAGAATACAAAGAAACACAAAGGACAGACCCAACTCTCAAAGAGCTCCTAGTCTAATGGTCCATTCAAGTTGAACTCAGTATGATTTTAAACAAATCATTTAATGTCCTGGGTTTCAGTTTCCTCACCCTTAAGAGGAAGGGCTTAGACTAAATGACCTCTGAGGTCCCTATCAGCTTTAATTAATTCTGTGAGCCCATGGTCCTGGGAATCCTAGCTTTCTATGAATAATTTTATTTTGAAGATAAAATAAATCCAGAGAAATGGAAGTGACTTGGTCAGGACCATAAGCTAATAAGTGACAAAACCTAAAAGCCCCTGGAACTCAGGTTGACTGGCTCAAAGAGAGTGTTTTTTTCCTTAAAAATTAGAATGCTTCTGTGTGGCTCTGTGTGTGTGTGTGTGTGTGTGTGTGTGTGTGTGTGTGTGACACACACAGAGAGATAAAGACAGAGACAGAAAGAGAGGAGAGAGAGAAAAAGAAGGGAAGAGGGAGAGAAGGAACGGAGGGAGGGAGAGAGGGAGAGAGAGACAGAGAGACAGACAGAGAGAGAGAGAGGGAGACAGAGAGACAAAGAAAGAGAGAGAGAGAGAGGTTTTAAAATGATACATTGCACTGGAAAAGGAAAACAAAAGTAGCATGGAATAATAAAACATTGTTTTTAAAATTTGCCTAAGGGTTAATAGCTATATTCAACTTTAGTAACTTCAATACCTTTGATGCACATAACTTACTCTCAGAACATTCATTCAGTTGTACCTATTTAAATCCCTGAACTCATATTGGGAAATAATGAATCTCAACAGCTGGACTTTTATAGCTGAGCAGATATATATGGCACCATAAATAAATCAATACTTTTATTTTATGCTATAGTGAGATTATTTTGTCTCTCTTAAATTAAACCTTAACGAATCCTATTTTTAAGGCCTGAGAATTCAACAAAAACTTCATCGCAAATCAAAGATGTATTTCTTTATGTGGTGTTAGACAGCAATAGAACCAGTATAAGAATTTAAAATAAAGTCACAACTAGCACAAATTTGGAATCCAGTTCTTTCTCAAAGCTGAAGCCATTGGAAAGAAATTCCATTTCCCCAAAACCTTGAGAAGAAAAGAAGAGGATTCATCACCTAAGTAGCAGAGGGTTAAGGAAAGGACTCAGCACCTCACCATATAGAAAAGACATGGTAAAATCTACTTTCACATCTCCTTATGGTCACACTCAGGCTAGCTTTTAACTGCTTCCCTTAAATCTCCAACTCCTCACGTACAGGGGGAAATAAAATGTAACGTAACGGCTAGGAAATAGGTGGGTAAGGTAATTGGTACTTCCCTCTCCCAGGTTCTCTCTGCCATAGGGAGTGTTTAAAAGGTGAACATAAATATTCTCTAAAAGCATGCTTAGAATGTGGCTTGAAGTGATTCCTTTCAGGTTGAAGCATTATGAGAGCTAGACAATACTCCTCCTCCTGAGTTTTCATCCTCACCACTAGGAATCTGTCTGGGTTTATTAGATGACATTTATGATTGTCTACCTTGGAAACGTGTCCAGGAAAGCATATACTGTATCATTGTGTGCCTCTTGAACATTCTTGTAGGTCAAAGTCTTGAATTTTTAATGAATTATAGACTCGATGCTCTCTTATTTGTACCAGTGTTTCTCATGATATTCTAATTAAACATAATATAGAAAGAGATTTACAATAATCATTTTATTTTGCAGTCTAAGGAGACCCTTTTGTTCTTTGTTCTATACAGTAGATATAGATTATCAAATTCATTCCCATATATGGATATTATGTCAGATTTTTTTTCTAATTTTTTATGGTTTTTTTCTTTTGTTATAAGGAAAGACTTAGTTATGCTTTGTGTGTGCACACACGCTCATATGTGTACAGGGAGAATGAGAATTCAGAAAAGATTAAAAGCAGAAAGCATAATTAAAAACCTTTTTTAATATATGTAGAACACTTGGGTGAAATACATTTGTAAAACAAAAAAAAATAAAAAGGCAAATAATATATAGCTGGGTCATTAAACAGGAAGGTTGCTCATCATTGTTTTAATTGCTTTCACCTATGTTTTTGCTTATGCTGGTATTAAGTATAATGCATGATACGTATAATACTACATACACCCATCAAGAAACTTCTGATTGGGAGATTGAAGAATAGTTGACCCAGCTCATTCAGCAAACTTCACCTAACACACAGCAGACATGAGACTCACCTTCACCCATACAGACATCAGCTCAGGCCTTTTTCTCTACACCTCCTTCCTTTTCTTGGTTTCCTCACTTACCCCACACACATTCTCTCATGTTTTTCCCCTTTGTTCTGCTTTTTCTTTTCAACTTGACGAATGTAAAATATATATTTGAAATAATTATACATGTACAACCTCCATCAGATTGCTTGATGTTTTCAGGAGAGAAAGGAAAGGAAGAAGAGAAGTTTGTAACTCATAATCTTATAAAAATAAATGTTGCAAATTATTTTTGCATGTAATTGTAAAAATATATACTATTAAATGCAAAAAAAGAACAACATTAGTGTGAATGCTCATTTTGCAATTTTATGCTGTAGCATTTTATAGGGTACGGTTAGTTCAGAGTAGTTTTTGAGCAAAAAGAACTGACATGAGAAAACCTGCTTATCCCATACTTTCGGGCTGTGAAATTAAGATTTTCTGATACCTGGATAACCAGAGGCAATGGAGTCAGCTCTCAAAAACCAATTGAATAACCCCAATTCTTGTCAGACTGTGTTTAAAACTGATGCATTGAAGAATATTTAAGGGTGGAAAGAAGGGTTCTAGGATTTTATTTTTAAAGAGGAAAGGACCTTAGCAATTGAGAACCTGAGTCAGACTGAGATTCACCCAAGATCACACGGTGATCTTCTAAGGTGTGATTTGAACCTATGCCTTCCTGACTCAAATCTAGGCTATATTTTGAGGGAAGCATCCCTACTATCCTATACTTCCGTGATAGAATACTTATCAAAATAATCACTAATCATTTTCAAAAATGTATATTTTTTAAAATAAATGGACAGGTTTGGGAGAGTTAGGCTATTTATTTTTTAATTGATTTATTTTTAGTTTTCAACATTCATTTTTATAAGATTTTGAATTCTTATCCTCCCCTCTCCCCAAGATGGCATGTACTCTGATATAGACTATATGTATATAATCACATTAAATGGGTTTCACATTAGTCATGTTGGAAAGAATCAGAAGTAAAGGGAAAAAAACACAAGAAAGAAACAGACAAAAAAGAGTAACTAAAGATGTGGATAGTCTTTTCCATCTTCAGTCTTTTGGAATTCCCTTGGATCTTTGCATAGCTCAGAAAAGCTAATTCTATCAAAATTGCTCACAGCATAATGCTGCTGTTTTTGTGTATCATGTTCTGATGATTCTACACACTTCTTTCAGCATCAGTTCATGTACCTCTTTCAAGGTTTTACAGAAATTTAAGTTAGGCTCTTTATGGACCTCAGATGTGTCAAACATTCTATTGGTGGCCCATGGCATGCTCCAGATGGTTCTGAATCAGATGTAAATGTGATTAAGAATTATTAAACAAAAATACATAGAAAATATAAATAACATTTAAAAATTGAAAATATATGTTTCTTACAGAAATCTTTACATATGGTTTAGTGACTCATGTTTTTATTTAAATTTGATCCCACTGATGTAGCAGATATTGAGAGATTTCGTAATGACTCCAAGATTACTTTGGCTTTGGGATTTACAGTAGGAAACTCTTCAATACCCCCTAAATGAAAAAAAATCAATATTCTTTTAAACATTTATTAAACAGATACTCCACCAAGGCATGGGAAGATGAAGATTAATGCAGATCTCATGGAAAGACCATAACCAATGAATCTGCACTATTGTATATTCTAAAAAATCAGGGAGCACTTTTGGATACAATTGTTGTTCATAACCACAGATAAAGAAATATGGGAAAAGTAATCATATCAGCATATTCATTTCTGGAGTTTCCAATCAACTACGCTACAGTCACACTCACCAGTTCTAAGATTCATCAGAACAAAACACACCTCTCCATGCAAAGCTACCTGAATCTGTGGCAGCCTCCTACTACAATGCAATCCTTGAGGGGAAATATTCTTTTGCTTCTCTATTTATATCCCTATCAATTAGTTCAGTGCCTAATATAGTACTTAATAAAATAACTCTTAATAGATAGCTTTCTAAATATTGTAATTTCATAACTTCATAAATTTAGATCTATAATGAACTTTCAGATGTGGAAGTTAAGACCTAGAAAGGTAACACAGACAGTATATTTCTTTCTTCTTTTTTTGAGTCTTCTGTGTATTTATTGTTTAACAGAAGAATGCCCAAACATAGATCATCATAACTTCCAAATAGTCAGCTGTGCAAAATAGTGTGTGTGTGTGTGTGTGTGTGTGTGTATGTGTGTGTATATATATATATATATATATATATATATATATATATATATATTGCTTAAGACATGAATTTTTTAGAATAAATATTTAAATACAAATTTATGGTCCTTCAAAAGAGCTTTTAAACTAGATAGTCTAAATTGATCTGCCTCCTTGGACCCAAAGAAACTGTTATTTTCCCAAAAACCAATTATCAATATACTGAATTATCATCAGTTTCACTGTGTGAATAAGGGATCACAGTTAATGAGTCCCTTTTTCTAAGAGTTTTCCTGGCTCCCCTTCAAACATGATCTGCCCTGAATAACATGACAACAGGAATTTCTTGAAGGTCAGTGGTCCAAAATGCTAAGTATGGTTAATTATACATGATCTATAGTCACTGGTTCCTTAGTTAGGATATACTTAGATTACTTTCTTCAATTCATCATACAGGACAAGCACAAAAGCTCCACTCATGCCTCTAAGCACATTGCACCAGGCACCCTTGAAGAAAACCTTCCACCCTCATCTTTAGCAATCTTCTTCCAGCAGTCAATTGTCCCAGTGTACATGATATCAGCTCCTTTGCACTCAGACTGCATCATCATTCGCCGCCTTACTGTATCAAAGAGATAAGAGACTACACCTGCTACAGCAGTCATTGTTTGTGCAGTCATCCAGATTATCTCAATATGAGTGTTCTTGGGATCTGGGAGCATAACTTTTGCTGTGTCATAGATGGCAAAGTAAGCCGCTCTATAGATAATGATACCCTGCATTGAGACATTGAGACCTTGATACAAGCCATGGATTCCATCAGACTCGGTGATTTTCACAAGGCAGTCTCCCAGGCCTTTGAATTCCCTCTCAGTGCCAGATTTCCCAACATCAGCTGCCAAGTGGTTCTCCCAAAATCCAAGGGCTAGACAAAGCAGAGAGAAGTGGTTCCAGCTGCACCACCAGAGGCAAAACTGCCAGCAAAATACCTCCAAAACTGTGCATGCTTGTCCACTCCTCCCCAAAACACCTGCTTAAATTTATCCTTAAAGGCAAAATAAAGGGCCTGGGTGGGGAAATACCTGATGAGATTTACTAAGTTACCCTGCAAGAAGGAAAGCACCTCTTGTTTCTTTGGAATTCGGACTATACAATCCATTTTGCCTTTGTACTGCTTATCTGCACCAATTTTTTACTTGCATGCTGCACCTACAATAGTAGCTTAACTCTCTCTATGGGGCCACTGCCATCTTGGAGATAGTAGCAGCGATGCCACCTGCCAAGAAGTCCTTGGTGAAGGTGATGGCCTATTCTGTCATGGTTACTGAGGGGGAAGGTGTTGGATTTGGAGAAAGAAAGTCAGTGAGAGAGTGCCAAAAGCTAGGGGAGTAGCTCCTGCCTGCACACAGCCCCTTGCTACATCTTGGACCAAAAGGGAGTAAATTTATTTCTATCAAATTTTTGTAATATATAAAAATTGAATGTCAGAGAGAGCATTACATCTGATTCAAGGATAGAGAATGGAAAATGCACCTGTCTACCTTCTGCCTGTATCAGATCTCATATTTCTAGGGAACATTACTTTTAAATAAATAAAAAAGTAATAATTCCACTTAAAAATACAACAGTAATATCTCCACTCAAGTTTGGTTCTGATGTCAGTCATGGCATTGGGGTAATTGTGAGTTTTTGAGATTATTTCAGATGGTGAACTCTGTCTGGTAAATCCTATCAATTAATGTCAACTCAATTTAATTCAGAAACATTTTCAATGAAAACAGAAAAAAAAAGTATTCAGGTAAAGTAGAAAAAAAACATAAATTCTATATCTACTATGCAAGAAATAAGCTAAATTCATGATGTAGCTGGCCAGAGAGGCATGGGCTTTTTAGCCTAATTAACTACCAAAACCATCTGCTGAAATATCTTTTTTTTTAAATACTATTTTAAATTTTTTTCCCCAATCACATGTAAAGGTCGTTTTCAACATTCTTTTTCATAAAATCTTGAGTTTCATATTTTCTCCTCCCTCTCCCCTTCCCAAGCAATCTCATATAGGTCATACATTTACTATCATGTAAATATGTATCTACATTAGTCATGGTGTGAAAGAGAAACAGAACAAAAGCAAAAAGTCATGCAAAAAAAAATAAAAATAATGTGCTTTGATATGCACTTAAATTCCATACTTCTTTCTCTGGATGTGGATTCTGCTAAGGCATCTTAAAGAATATGTGGGTCAAAGAACAGAGTGGAGGAACAATAGTTTGTTTCTTTAATCAATGAGCTTGACAATAATAAAATTAGGCAATCTATAAAAAGTTACGGGACAGAGAAAAATAATGTATTTAAAGAATATTCACATATATGTATGTATACAAATACATAGATATCGCTAACATATTCAAAAATATAAAAGGAAAAAAGGATTCAAAAATAAAGTATGAAAGAATAAAGAGAAAAAAGCAAACAATAAACTTAATAAGCACAAGCAAAACATTCAAAATAAAGAATAAAAAATTTTGAAACAATAAAATACACAATGCAAGTAACTTACAAAATGAATATTTTTAAATGAATAGCAAATATTGACAGTTACTATGTATTTGGTACAGGAATATACTGGGGGAATATTTTGTAACAAATAATTCCTACTGTTAAGGAGTTTATATTCTAGTAGGGGAGAAAATGGAGAGGTGAAGAAGAGAGATATAGTCTGAGATTTAGAAAAGACAAACAAGGGACAAATAAGATATTCCATTCACATCCCTTTTCAAGAGACAATGATAAAGTGTGTATGTGTGTGTGTGTGTGTGTGTGTGTGTGTGTGTATTCTTCATACTAAGTCTTAACGTATCTTTTTATAAAATTCTAATCAGATTTTTAATTTTTTTCTCCTTTAGATGTATTCAATATTTTTGTCAGCTAGGGAGATGTTCAAGTACACAAGAATTATTGCTATTTATTTCTCCCTATAATTTCCTTTAGGTATTTAGATATGTCAATAAGTGAATATATGCACAAATATGTATACACACACATATTCACTATACATACATGCATATATATTTGCCTGCATACATGCATACAAAATTGTGTGTGTATCTTAACAATAAGCATAATGAAGATCCCATACCCCTCTCATTTAACTGTGCCAATTTTTCACTATTACATTTTCTGAAATTACAACTGACAGCCTTAGGTCTTAGGAATTTATAGGAGTCATAATAGATTCTATTATCCATTTTGTCTCTCAATTATTGTGTCAAGTTCACTTTTAAGGACTTTTATTAGATTATGTTTTCTAAACCATTCTTCTACCTTGGTCTACTTTATGTGTGAATTCATCTCATTCATATTCGCTATTATGATGTTTGGTTCTATATTTTCTTATATGATATTATAACTTTACATTTCTGAGCACTGATGACTTTTTTTAATAAGGCAAACAAAGTTGGTAAATTGTTAGGATTAATCATGATTACCTGTAATTCTAGTGATTTCATCCTATTTCTTTGCTGCTTTCTCTCTACTCCACCCAAACCTCTTAATACATCTTACACTTTTCATTTTTAATGGTTGAAATTACTTTTTTGTGACTAATTCTTGCCCAAAATTAAGTTTTCACTTGTACCTTACTCTTTCTTCATCTTGTTCCATCAGCTTCTGGTTGATGTTAATGTTTGATTTTTTTAAAGGAATGTTTCTTTTTCTCAATTACATGTAAAAATATTTAAACATTGATTTAAAAAATAATTTTAAAGTACTACATTTCCTCCCTCCCTCCCTTTCTAAACCCCTCCATGAGAAGGTGAGCTCTTTGATATAAATTATACATGTTCAGTTATTAAACAAAATTCCTTATTAGTTCTGTTGCAAAAATGAACACAAACTCCTCCCAGAAATAAAGTAAAAAAAACTGCATTCTGATCTGCCTTCATACTCTCTCAGCTCTTTCTCAGAAAGAGCATTGCCTTTTCACCTTAAGTTCTTTGGAATTATTTGGGATGATGGTATTGCTGAGAATAGCTAGGTCAGTAATACTCATCATATAATATTTCTATTATTATGTACAATAATATCCTGGTTCTTCTCATTTTACTTTGCAATAATTCATATAAATCTTTCCAGGTTTCTCTGAAACATTGTTTTCTTTATTTCTTGTAGTGCAATAGTATTCCATTACAATCATTTACCACAACTTTTTCAGTCATTATCCAATTGATGGAATTTCCATTTTCCAATTCTTTGCCACCATAGAAAGAGATGCTATTCATTTTTTTTTGTATACATAGTCCCTTTTGTATTTGAAAAATCTCTTTGGGATACAAATCTAGTAGTTATTATTGCTAGGTCAAAAGGTATGCAGATTTTTATAGTCTTTTTGACAGAATTCTAAATTGTTCTTCAGAGTGACTGGATTCATTCACAATTTTCAAGAATATATTAGTATCCCAATTTTTCCATATCTCCTCCAACATTTGTTTTTTTCCTTTTCTGTCATATTATCTAATCTGACAGTTATGAAATAGTAAATCAGAGGTGTTTTAATTTGCATTTCTCTAATTAATAGTGATTTAGAGCATTTTTATGTGACCATAATCAGTTTTTATTTTCTTATGAAATTTGCCTGTTAAAATCCTTTGACAGTTTATCAGTTGTAGAATTTATTTATATTTATATTTCTTATATATCTTATATTTATAAGTTTGGCTCAGCTCCTTATACATTTAAGAAATAAGGCATTTCTCAGAGAAATGTGCTATAACTCTTTCCTGCACCTGCAGTTTCCTACTTTCCTTTTAATTTTGGCTGCATTAGTTTTGTTTGTGCAAAAAATACGTAATCAAAATTATTCATTTTACTTTATTATAATATTTTTTACCTCTTCTTAGTTATAAACTTTTCCCTTATCCATTAATCTGATAGGTAAAATTTAAAACATTATTCTAATTTATGTATGATATTATTTATATCTATATTGTTTACCCATTTTGATTTTATCTTGGTGTACAGTTTGAGATGTTGGTCTATGTCTAGTTTATTCCCAATTGCTTTCCAGTTTTTTGAGAAATTTTGGTCAAATGCTGAGTTCATGCCTCTAAAACTTGGATATTTGGTTTTATCAAACAGTAGATTACTTCTGTTATTTGCTATTCTATATTGTGAATCTAATCTATTTCACTGATCTACAACTATCTTTTCACAATACAAGATTGTTTTGATTACTCCTTGAAAATGTTGTTTGAAATTTGGTATTGCTATCTTTTTTAAAAAATTTTTTAAAAACTGAATCTCTTTATATAATTGACTTTTAATTTTTCCAGATGAATTTTGCTGTTATTTTTCTCTAATGCTCCCTCTCTGTGTCTCTTTGTCTCTGTCTCTTACACACACACACACATAAACATGTGTGCAGTAGTTTGTATGACACTTAATAAGTAAAATAATTTAGATGGAATTGTCATTATTTTATATTGATTGAGTTCATCTGAATGGATTCTACACTTGCTAACATTTTTTTCTTGTGTAGAATATATTGTAATTGTGTTCGTATAATCCCCACATTTATTTGGGCAGGTAGATTCCCAAGTGTTTTATATTATCTGACATTATTTTAAATGGAATTTATCTTTCCATCTCTTCTTGCTGGGTTTTATTGATTATACATAGACATTTTGAAAAGTATAGTATTTTATTTAGAAATTTATAATTTTGAATAGAGATTTCAGATAGATATGACATTGAGATAATTTCTGTGGATTTATTTTGTATTTGCAACTTTGCTAAAGTTGTTGCATTTGAAAAAAAAAAAGATTGATTCTCTAGGTATACCACCATATTATCTACAAACAGTGATAGTATGGTTTTCTTGTTGCTATTTTTATTCTTATGATTTTTTCTTATTTCTATATACTTTTAATACAACTTTGAACAATAGTGGAGGTAATAGACATCCTTGCTTCAAAGCTGATATTATTGTGAAGGCTTCTAGCTTATTCCCACTACAGATGATGCTTGTTTTGAGATAGATACTACCTACAATTTTAAGAAAGGCTTCATTTACTTCTATGTTTTCTGGGTGTTTTTTTAATTGTTATTGTTTTTTGTCACTTGTTAATTTTTTTTTGTTATTGTCATGGTCAATTATGCTTGTAATTTTCCTAATATTGAAACAATCCTGCATTTCTGGTGTCAATCTCACCTGATCATACTGAATAATCTTTGGTATATATCACTGTAATCTCTTTGCTGGTATCATATTTAGATTTTTGCATCAATATTTATTAGGGGAATTGGCCTATAGTTTTCTTTCTATGTTTTTGGTCTTCTTGGTTTATATATCAAAATCATATGTGTGTAACTAATGGAATTTTGTAGGGCTCTTCTTTACCTGTTTTTACAAATATGTAGTATTGGAAATAATTAGTATTTGTTTATTTTTGTTTTTTAGATATCATTTTTTTTAATCCATCTGGTCCTGGGAATTATTTCTAAGTGAGTCCTTTTGTGGCTTCTTCCATTTCATTTTCTAAGATAGAGTGATAGATGGATAGATAGATATCAATGAAGTGAATGTTAATCCATTCCACTTAGGCTGACAGTTTTACTGGCACAAAACTGGGCAAAGTAACCCCTAAAGAGTATTTCGATTTCTGCATCATTGATAGTACATTCATTTATTTTTTTCCTTTTTTAAGCTGCTAATTTGTTTTTCTTCATGGTTTGCATCATTGTATTTCCCCAAAAAGCCACATTCTTATTTTATTTATTAATTCAAGGTTTTATTATGGTTTTACCTTCAATTTTATTAATCTCTCCTTTGCTTTTTCATATCATTGTGGTTTTTAGTTGGGGATTTTCATCTTTTTTATTTATTTTTGTTTCTATTGATTTACTATTTCTCTCTTTTATTGATGTGTGTTTAGAAATATAATTTTCCTTCTACGTTCTGTTTTATCTGTATGCCACAGGGTACACTGTTTGAGTCTTGTCATTATCTTTAAAATGTTATTGATTGATTCTATGATTGTCCTTTGAACCATTCATTCTTTAAGATTTTGCATTTACATTTTTATATCCCTTTTGTGTCATATATTTGACAATGATATAGTCTGTTTTTCTTTGACCTTTTCATCAGGTAGGCTTGCAAAGTTCTTTATTTTCCTTAAATATCTTTTTTTTTTGCCTCCTGCAGGAATACACTTAATTTTGCTGAGTTTGATATTATGAGTTGTCATCTCAATTCCTTTGTCTTCTGAAATGTTATATTGCAAACCCTATTCCTTTATAGCTGCTAGATTTTGTATGATCCTGACTGTCATTCCATTGTATTTGAATCTTTTCTTTCTAGATGCTTTAAGTATTTTCTCTTTGACCCTGAAATTTTGGAATTTGCCTATAATATTTCTGGGAGTTTTCATTTGGAAATCTCTTTCAGGAGGTAATTGATGAGTTCTTTCTATTTCTATTTTACCCTCTGCATTTAGGATATCAGGAATTTATTTTCTTTATAATTTCTTGAAATATGACATCTAGGCTCTTTCTTTGATTATGGTTTTCAAGGAGTACTGTTTGTTTTTCTTCTGTTATGTTGTTTTATTTTTTGATGTCTAATAAATTCATTAGTTTCTACTTTCTGGATTCTAATTTTTTCATATTTTTATTCATTTTGAGTTTAAATACAAAAAAA
>JAQQSK010007546.1:0-13934 GCA_028658325.1 Potorous gilbertii | reverse complement strand
TGATTGATTAAAAGTACAAAAACGCCCTTCACCCAGACTTTAGTCCTGAGAAAGCACATAGTTTTAAAACGAAACTATTCTCTAACCTCAGGGCAGAAGAAGTTAGAAATGAAAGAGATCTGATTATATTCTCTGTCAGTCCCTGCCTGTCATTCTGCCCAACCCAGAAAAGAAGAGTCCTGACCAGCCAACATTTAGAACCCAACTAGGCATTTTTGTCTGTACAAACACAATGGCCATTCTTTCCCCCAAAATCTCAATTCTATCTGCACGTTAACATGAAAAAAAAAATAGTAGCTTATGAACATTCTCTGTATCACAGTAAAAGATGCAGAGTGAACACCAGCTCACACCCACCATGCACTGAAATATAAAAGGTCAACCTGCCCTCGGTGAACAATAATTTTCGAAAGAAATCAGGCACACAAAACATGGGTGGCAGGCAACAAAGTGAGATTATTTTGGGCAACGATTCTTTTTTTTTCACTTCAACATCCCACATTCCCTGAACTCTCAAACAGATCAAAGTTTTAGAGACAAAAAAAAAAAAGAAAGAAGGAAAGAAAAGGAAAAGAAACACAAATTAATAACTACTTAAGCATTCTGTTTCATCATGATAACAAACAGATGGTTTTAATATTCTAGAGGCTAATTTCTGAACAATTAAAAACACAGCAAGACATTAACATCTAATGAAACATTTTAACTACCAGTCTATGCATCTGCCATTAATTTCCACACAGCAAGGCCTTGGTTCTCCTCAATCTGTTCTTTATTAAGGAAAGTTTTTCCACTCTGAATTTAGTGAAGTAGAGAATTAACAACTGTTTTCAATCAGCAATCAGCAGGCTATTTCGCCAATGTGTACTGAAACCGTCCACACTATCAGACATAAATTTACCCTTATGAAAGCTTTGATGTACGTACAGTGGCTAGATATTGGAGGGGTTTTTTTCCTCATTAAAGCTCATTCTAAACTTAAGAAAGATTAACACCTTCTAAATTCACTGAGGCTCTCATTTATCTGTAACTCTGGACAGAGAACAAATTTATCACTGAATCCTATTGTTAATTTGCATGGCTGCTAATTTAGACGTTGACCAAAAGAAATTTGCTTAAAGGTCCAAAAAGCTGCCACAATGTGTCAGTTAGATGCCTACACATTCTCTTTTCTCATTGGAGAAAAGCGCATGGCAGAATGTATATTTCAACTAGTCAGTGGCAAGCTGGTCAATATCAGGTCTCCAACAACCTACTGGGTCCAACCCTGAAGCCATCTTGTTCACTCTGCATCTCTTAATGAAGCATGTAATTTAGGACTGTGGAAGAATCGTCCACGGATCTTAACCAAATTTAACAACAGCATGTGACATAAATGAAGCTTTAATGGAGTCACAATACCCCCAAGGATTATGGAGAAGGGCTGAAATTATTCATTATTTTTCCATACTTAAGGGACCAGAGGGGAAGAGAGGTAAAAAGCTGACCAATGCACATCTGAGGAATCTGAGGATGTCACTCATAGTGTGGATGCAGGGTCAGGTATTATTAAAAGACTTACAAAGTGGGTTCTTCAGTCATTTTAAAATAAGGTCATGTAAAATAGCCTGGTATTTAGCAGAGACAGATAACCTCTAGGGCTATTTTCTTTCTTTTTATTTATTAATTTTATTTATTATCAATATTCTATAAGCACTATCATATAAATTTAGGTTTTCCCCCCTCCCTCCCCGCTATCTTCCCCCTCCCTCCCTGAGATGGCATACAATTTTATATAGGTTCTACATATACATTCCTATTAAATAGATTTTCACCATAGTCTTGCTGTGTAGAAGAATTAAAATGAATGGGAGAAATCATATAACAAACCAAAACATAATACAAAAGAAAATGATCTGCTACATTCTGTGACTGAATTCCATAGTTCTTTCTCTGGATGTGGAAGGCATTTTACCTTAAAGGACCATTGGGAATTTTTTTAAGTCCTTGCATTGCAATGAAGTTCTAAGTCTACCAGAAAAAATTCTTGTACACTGTGGTCGTTGCTGTGCACAAAGGTCTCTTGGTTCTGCTCCTTTCACTCGGCATCAGTTCATATAAGTCTTTCCAGGCCTCTCTGAAATCTTCCTGTTCATCATTTCTCATAGCGCAATATTATTCCATTACATTCACACGCAATAATTTATTCAGCCATTCCCCAAATGATGGGCATCCCCTTGATTTCCAGTTCTTGGTCAACCATAAAGTGGGCTGCTATAAATATTTTTGTACATATGGGACCCTTTCCCATTTTTATGATCTCTTGGGCATACAGTCCTAGAAGCGAAATTGCTGGGTCAAAGGTATGCATATTTTTGTATTCCTTTAGGCATAGTTCCAAACAGTTCTCCAGAATGGTTGGATCAGCTCACAGCTCCACCAACAATGAATTAGCGTTCCAATTCTCCCACATTATCTCCAACATTTATCATCGTCCTGTTCTGTCATGTTTGCCAATCTGATAGGTGTGATGTGGTAACTCAGAGTTGTTTTGATTTGTATCTCTCTAATCAATAGTGATTTAGAGCATTTTTATATGACTATAGATAGCTTTAATTTCTTCCTCTGAAAATGCCTGTTCATATCCTTTGACCATTTATCAATTGGAGAATCCAGGGCTATTTTCTGATGAACACAAAGGACAAGTGCTTGGCAGCAGACGAGTACTTTCTAGAGACAATGCAAAAGGACAATCTCATTTTTGACTTTTCATCCCTTTTCTTCTGGGCAAACAAGATCACTCCCTACAGAACAAAATGCTGGGGAAGGTGATATAAGAAAAACCAATTACATAAACGGAGGGCCTTGTTGAAGATGAACCACCAATAGTCAGAATGCACTCACTACTAAGTGGGAGTTTACATGATTTGTTTCCCTCCTAAGCAACTGTGTTTCACAATGAGGGAGATGAATCAATCAGTCAAACATAAAGCATTCTGTAGATGCTTGCTGTATTCTAACTATTTCATCACCATAAAAAGAAAAACAATTACATTTCTGTCCTCAAACTTTCTGACCAAGGAGACAATATGCATTAGAATACTTGTAAGAGAGATGCAGATAACCCCAGAAGATAAGGAGCCAGGAGGAGTAGGACACTGAAACGTTGGGACATAGGCCAATGGAGGCCCAAGCCTTGGAAAATAAGGACATGTTGCTTTCAATCCACTTGAAGGAATGGTGAGTCTGTTTCAGGATGTAAATGATGACATGGAATGAAGGAGCGCTATCCCTGATTCAAGGCATGCACAGCTATTCTATGACTGTATTCTTACCCTGTGATGGGAGAAAAGCTTTTTAATTGGAATTTGAGTAGTAATATGCAAGCAAAAGAGCATGAAAAAGCTAAATTATCCTCTTTCCTTATGAGATGTGAAAAAAATGCTACAAGCTTCTATGTGGGGAGAGAGCTGTTATATAGCTTGGACACAGGACACTCACACTTTTCTCTCTGGGTTATATTCTTTCTTGCTTACAGGTAAATGAGTAGAAAAGATGGAATATGAGTAGGCTAAAACCTTGTGAGCTTGGAGAGGTCAGAAGAGACAAGAGAGGTCTATCAAAGGAAACTATATGGTATGTGTGGCAAGAGAGTGCTTTGCTCATTAGCTATGCTCTACCCAGTAGGAAATTTGATGGGAAAGGAGGAAGTTTGGTAACAACTTCTTTATATTGGCCCAAGATGGTAGATAGGACTATCCATTTAAGGAGATTTTAGTACATCTGTTCTTTGATAGCTTCTCAATAATTATGTTTTTCTAAAAGGTAAATAAATGGTTTTTTTTACTGAAATTGAGTTATTAACTGGTTAATTTTATTAAGGTGATATTAATTGGAGCTAGTAAATGGTATTCAGGCAGTAAGAGTGAGAATTGATAGTGGGAGCACATGCCAAAATAGGGGTGCTATCCCACAGTATAAAAAGAATCCCATCGTTCCTCAGGGATAAACCTAGCTAGCCAAACCCAAGGACCCCACCTGCTAGTTACTTAGTACATGTGAAGATTGAGAGAGTTAAGTCTGGACTTAGCTACAACACACTCCTGGGATTGTGGTAGGGATAGGTCAGAATTCTAAAATGCTGTCGTTAGAAGGGACTTAAATGGGGAAATGGTCGAAAAATGATAGCTACTCATTTGAAACATCTGAAAAGAGTATTCTCAAATTCCACATTGGAGATAGCCTATTGAAACCAAGTTAAATTGGTCTACTCCCATAACTATTTCAAATGGAAATCAGGAAGGCAGGAGAAAATGTGGAATGCAGTCCTTTTGGAGGGATGAATCTGATTTGGAATCCAAGGCTCTGGGTTAAAATCTGCAACTTAATAGTTATATACTTTGAGCCATGGTGCCATCACCTATAAAATGAAAAGACAGATAGACTGCTCCTGGGGTCCTTTTGAGCTCTACATTGAGGATTTATGAGCCTGTGGTTTGGAGACGAATCCTGAAGAAGGCATTAGAAAGGTCAAAATTAGTCTAAAGGTCTCTTCAAGTTCAAAATCTGTGTTTCTAAGATATAATTATGTGACTAACTGGTGCTTATTAAGTTTAGAGGAACTAGATTTTTATTTGATTCTTAGCTCCAATTATAAAGTTTTCTTCGTGGGAAGCTCCAACAAATGTGATACAGAACATTGAGGTGTGTCTGCAATGATGCTACCGCATGGATGAAAAACATTGAATAGCACGTCTATCCAACTACATGCCTTCATGCAGACCATTTACATTTATTCAATTCTTTATTTATTCTTGCACAGATGAAAAGTTCAGTTTGTTCTAAATGACCAAGTGATGCAGAAGAATTCATAGTGTTTGGGGGATGAAGACAGCCAGCAAAATGTCATTGACAAACAGGGATATTTGGAAGCAAATATGCTTCAAGAGCAAAGAATGCCTCTCAAGTAGAAAATGATAACAGTGGAGAGAGCATGGGGCCAGTGGTCAGAAAATTGGAGTTCAAATCCAGCCTCAAATATTTATTACCTGTGTGACCCTGGACAAATCTGTTTTCCTCCGTTTCCTCGATTATAAAACAGGATAACGATCGAACCTACCTTCTAGGGCTGTTGTGAGAATCAAATGAGATAATATTTTTAAAGGGCTTAGCACAGTGCCTGGCACATAATGGGGGCTGTAGAAACGCTTTCTACCTTCCTTTTCTTCTCCCTTATTCTCTTTCTCCTCAAGTTACCTGGAATTAACATACCCGTAAAAGTCATACCAACTCAATGAAATATAAACTCCTTAAAGTCAGAGGAGGCTTTGCTCTTTTTGTATTCCTTGGGGAGGACAGCTAGGTGGTGCAATGGATAGAGCACTAACTAACTACAGGAGTCAGGAGGACCTGAGTTCAAATCTCACCTCAGATACTTGACACTCACTAGTTGTGTGATCTTTGGCAAGTCACTTAACACCAATTGCCTCATCCTGGGTCATCTCCAGTCATCCTGATGAATTCATGGTCACTGAATTCAGATGGCTAAGGAGGAGAAGTTAGGCTGGTGACCTGCACAGTCCTCCCTCACTCAAAACAAAGTCAAGTGCAAGTCATGTCAGTATTTCTCTGATGGCATGGTCTTCTTTGGCTCCAAAGGACGAACATACACTCAGAGGGGAAGCACTAACTGTACCACTGGATCCAAAATCCCTAGAATCCATATTTGTAGAATTAAATAATAATTAACTATGAAATCTAGAATTCTCAGACTAATGAAGGACTCTAAAGATGTTCAATGAAATATAGAATTGCACTTTATTCTGCTGTAATCAAATTCTGGTCAGCAAACACTTAAGAAACATCTTGATTAAGTTTTTTGATGATTATGTTAAAAAAAAGTACTTTATAGTTTGAAGTATACTTTTCTCCATTATCTCATTAGACCTTCATGACAATGCATGAAGAAGGTACAGGAGGCAATGTTACTATTAATTTATTTTATTATGATCATGAATGATGATCTGTTAATATTTATGTTAATAACTATTTTATAATTAACAATAGCTAGCAATTATTGAGACCTTTTAAATTGGCAAAGCACTTTACATATGGTAATTCATTATTAATATGATTTTATAGGCAGAAATGATTCAAGCACAGCAAAATTAAATGATGTTAACAAGAACCCAGCCAGTTGGTAATACAGCAGGAAACAGAAATCAGGTCTCTACTGAAAAATCCTACAGTGAAATCGTAGGATCTTGGACAGACCTAGAACTAAAAGGAACTAAGATGTCATCTTATTCAACTCTCTCGTTTTACTGATGAAGAAACTGAGGTCCAGAGCCATTAAAAGTGACTCATCCAAGGTTCCAGCGTTAGAGGCAGAACTGGGATTTGAATTCAGATCTTATGACTCCGAATTATGGCCCTTATTCAATGGTACTATCGTGCCCCCTGGTGGTGATCTCAAGCTTGAGTTGTGCTGCCAAATAGTACAGCCCACTGCCATCTTGTGAATGCTCTGGGTAATAAAAGTAGTGGAATGCCAGTCTTGTAAAGATAAGAATATGAGTCTCATTCAGAGGGCAGGGGAGAGGTATGTGGGGGGTGACAGCAGGATGCTATGCATTATAGTACACAAATTAAAAAGATTAACTGCAATAAAAGATGCCATCAACGGAATATAGGAGTGGAAAAGGTGGGCTGGTCACATGGAAACCACAGAAGGGTGGGCAGGCTACACTGGTATCCTCAAAACATCAAGTAGCAGGATGGAGAGTTATCAATATATTGGGCAGGGGGTGGGGTAGGAGGGCACCTCCAAGAGTGAACTAAAGAAGAGACAGACAAGAATCACAAAGGGTATGGATGGTTTGTGATGCGCCATTGGGATAAATTTCAAAATGGTGACATCACAAATGCACTTTTTTTATTCAGTAAAAAACATAGGAACTCCAGGGGAAGACAGAAAGAAACAGTAAAACAAGTCCCTATACTGAATACTAAATAATAACATTTTTTTGATGGAAGATATTAAGTAAATAGCATCTCATTTCTTAATAATTCTTTACAGCTATTGTGCTCTCAATTGTGAATGGCTGACACATCAAATAAAAGACGTAAATTTCCACGTTAAGTGCCCAATCACCACACTTGATTTTACATGGCTGTCTCTGATCTGTTCCTATAGAGAATATTATCTCATCATGGAGACATATATCTATGCAGAATTCTTCTAGGATGTATATTAGACACAGTCAAGCTAGCAGGGCATAAAATTGTATTTCCCATCGCCATCAACTGACAGGAGCTCATCTTAACTTATTAAAGGGTTTAAAAGGAATGGAGGGTAAGACATTGGGACCAGGACTCAGACACACCAGAGTGGATGTAGGGTGCGTATTCCCCTTCCTCTTAACAGAGAGTCTGTAAAGGAAGGGGACCTGAAAGATCTAGCCCAACTCCCATTTGGCATTGAAAGGCAACCAACTCTCACCTACAGTAACAAAGGGGTAGAGTCAGGCTTCCAAGCCAGGTCCTGTCAATCCCTGGTATTTCCCTCATAGTGCAAGAAATTAAAATCAGGTATGTGAAATACAAGTAGCCTTATTAAGAGGAACTCCTCACTTGTCTGAGCAAATTGTGTTACCTGGTACAAGCAAAGGAATGGACATTCAAAGTTTTTAAGTCCTGAGTAAATTCAGGTAGACGGTTCATTAATGCTGAAGAGAGAAGATGGGAGGACGATAATTTAGGAAAGGAAAAAATAAGAGAGAGAGTAGGGGGTAGAGGGGACAAAGAGAAGGAAGTAGAAGAGGAAAGGAGAAAAGAAGAGATGGAAAAAGGAGAGAATGGGAGCAATGCTGGGAAATGGAAGAGAAGGGAAAGGGGAAAAGAGGGAAGAAAAGGGAAGTGCACCTAACAACAGTGATACCCTCAAAATTAATAAGCAAAGACAGGCAAAGGCCAGAGTGGAAGGCACAGCCAAACCCCATCTACTCTCTTTACTCTTACATGAGCCTTACTGGTCCCACTAGGGCAGGTTACCATGGATGAATATGAACTATGTACAGTCCCTCCATATTAATATGCAAACTAAATGCAGGATTTCCCTAGTAATGAGAGCAAAAACGTTTTAAGGGAGACGTGTCTAATGCTCATCAGGGAATGATGCTAAGCAGGGCACTGAATGACCTGTGACAGGACCATGAAGCAGGCTGTTGTAGGGATGCTACAGAGGAGCAAGGGGAAGATGGGGAACTTGTTATAAAAACTGAACTCTTAACAATAAAACAACATCTAAACTAAACATTTCACTCCTATGGGGGATGCATTTTTTTTCCTGCCACCTCAAAGGAGAAGGTGGTGATCTGGTATCTTTTTTCTTTGTCTCCTGCTCTTCTGAAAATTCATATTCCAGATGGCATTAGAAAAATGTAAAGTGCTACAGGATTTAGTTTTGTAGAAAAACAGCAATTAGCATAGGAAAATTAGCAATTAAGCAATCATTATACTACATATATCAATATCACTAATGAGCAGGCATATATAAGAAAATCCTCCAAAGAGCAGGGCTCGAGCCAAGCATCTTTAGAACAGCCGTTCATTCTTTATTCCCTCAATAAATACTGACAGTCCCAGAGCTCCTACTGTGTGCAAGGCATTCTGCTAGTCAGATGATGAAGAACATGCAAAAATTTTATGAGGCAAGCCCCTTCTTGGCCCTCTAAGAATTTGCCATCATCTAAAGAGAGAAAAGACTTGAAAATAGAGAAATATGGTACAAGGAGCACTGTGCTAAATGCCTAATATTTGTCTAAAGTAGAATGAGAGGGGAGGGGTCATCAATCAATCAATCAATATTTATTAAGCACCAACAGACTCCTGGAACCTTGACATGTAGAAATGTTCCAGAAAGGCTTCATGAAGGAAATAAACTCTGAACTAATTCATGAAGGATGCACAGGCTATGAGCCGAAGAGGCATCAGTGAAAACCATTCTGACCAATACAAAACAACTGAGGCTGGCAAGCATGGAACCTTAATATTGCCAAGAATTCCTGGCAAGGTGGAGCTCAGAATCCATGGGAGAAGATATAATGAGATAAGAAAGATAACCTGGATCCTGCAAGGTAGCCTTGAATATCTCAAGCTTGGAAATATCAACTGTATACTGCAGCCAGTGGTGAACTGTTTTGGTGAAAAGTGTTTGTTTTTTTTTTAAATATGGGGATTTAATTTTTACATGTTAGATGTAATCAGAGGCATGTATGAGGAAGGTAAATTGGACAATGACATATATGTTAGATAGACTAAACAAGACTGCAGCAAAGGTACAAAATAGTATTATGTTCATTCTCAAAAAGAAAGGTAATAGGTAGAGGTCTGGCATCAGAGGAAGGGATACTTGGGTTCAAGGACTGTTTATAGCATATACTTAGGCAAGTTACATAATCTTTCATTATTCTAGAAAAATGTTTATGTGACTTGGAGAACACATGCTGAAATTCATTGATGAAGAGTTTCTTCATTGGAAGCTACCCTTGTCAATGGAATTACAAGTCCCCAGGCTACAGAGAAAAAAAGAGAAACAGAGAGAGAGACAGAGAGAATGAGAATCTAGATTTCTATTAGGGTCAATACTATAGGACAGAGAGTTAAGAAAAACATGATTATAACAGTAACTTTCCAATAACAAACCAACAAACATAAATCTCAAGATGGAACTGTTTTATGGCAAATATTACATTAGAGAAAGTTCTATAATAGAAGGAATTTAGCATATAACTGTGATTTCCTTAAGACACTGGCTAGTGTCCAGGGGAAACTATCATCATAAACCTGGTTGCATTTCTCTACACAGTCATTTCAAAAGCTAACAAGGTAATAAGTTTTAGTAATCTAATTAATTCTGCCCTAGATTACAGGTAATATATTTCTCAGGTCTTGTTTCATGCTAGGAAATACAAAAATATAAAAAGTAGGCCTATAATCCAGACAGGACATTTTATTTCCGCAATTAGTGTGGGAAAGAGAGGAACATAAAGATACACAGACAGTCTCAAAATGGCTCTTTCTTTCCCTACAGGTACTCTAGTTTAAAAGTCCAAAAGGCCTTGAAAAAGCAAGGATGCCTGGCTTTTTCATGAGAAAAGGATGCTCCAGGGTATTACCTAGAAGTAAAAGAGAACTGATTTCAGTCTCTGCTACCACATTTGACAGAGGTAGGATCATAAGTAAGCAACTTAAGTTAATCCAAAATTATCTATGAAGTCACAGTTTAAGGACCCAAAGCAATCTTCACATATGCATGGCCATGTTGGAGGAGAGCTAATATCACTGTATTTGGAAAGTTAATTCAGCTTGCTAAGGTCTTAGTTTCTTCATCTTTAAAATAAGGGTCTTGCCCAGAAGCCCTAAGAGGTCACTTCCAGCTCTATATTCATGAGTCTATATCAAGCAGGTGTAAAGTTGGCAAGATGGAGGAGTCCAAGGAATGAGTCTAAGAAAATATGCACCAGCTCACTATCCATCCCAGAATGATAAATGATAAGTGGACCCTGTGGTGGTCAGTTACTGTTCGGAAACATAAGAAAGCATAATAAAATGTAAAAAAGTAGGAGGAAGGAGAAAGAGAGATGGGGGAGAGAGGGTGGGGGAGAGAGGGAGAGAGGGAGAGAGGGAGAGGGGGTGGGGGAGGAGGGGCAGGCAGAAGAGGTCACTGAGATAGGCTCATTATGTATTGGGATGGGACAGATTCCAAAGCTTCAAGGTAAGACAAGCAGGCATTTCATTGAAAGAGAACCTGGAACACATATATCTGAAAACTCAGAAGATGCCTGAAATACATCACAAGGCAACTGGGACTTAAAATGGTCAACAAGGCAGCAGCAATCAGAAAGAACATCAGAATCCAGGTTTTCCTGACTCTAAGACCGAAACCTAGGAGACACATTCAAGTGTTCACCTTATCTATACCCTTCAATTACTGATCATTTTTTCTGAGATGTTTTCATACTTGATCCTAAGGGAAAATAATGGCCTAAGATAATATTTAAAAATAATAATCTCTGGCAGGAAACTAATTGCTCACACTCCAACTGCCTTGGCGAATGAGGGCAAAGAGGAGGTGCGCAATAAATACTTGTTGGTTAACTGTTGATTTTAGAGTCCTTGATCAATGTCAGAACAATCCCATAGCCATTCTAACCAAAGACCCTCATTCCTCACCCACCAGGTCTGGTTTAATACCTTCACATGCAAAGATTTCTGAAGTCCAACTCTGGGTGAGCCTCATGAGATGAGCTTGTCTGAACACAAGCTGATGGAGATAGAGAAAATTAGAGGCTAGCTTAGCTCTAGGGTCCTGGGCCAAAAATGTCAAAAAGAGAATGATGGGTGGACTCTGTTTATAATTAGTACCATTAAAGATTAAAGAAAGGTATATTTCCAGAGGGAAAAGGGAGGGGGGGAAAGAGACAGAATGGGAGTGAAAGAAAAGGAGAGAAGGGGGAGGGAGGGAGGATGAGAAAGAAGAGGAGAAGGGGGAGAGGAGAGAAGGGGAGGGTAGGGGAGGAGAGGAGAGGAGAGAGAAAAGGAAGGGGAAAGAGAGAGGGAAGGAAAGAGGGAGGAAGAGGAAAGGGGAAGAGAAAGAGGGGTGGAGAGGGAGAAGAGGGAAGTTGGCAGCCAAGTCAAGGAAAGTACAGTCTACAGGTCAACTGTTGGCAAATCCAAGAAGCCAGAATTATTTCTTCCCTCACCCTATTACCACCTCCCTTTTTTTATTGAGAGAGAGCAAGAATCTTCCGAAACCCCAGGCGGTCAAGTGCTGGCATCCCCCGTCAGCCCTGACAACAGCTGCATGGTTCTGTTGCAATAAACTGAAACAATTTAATGGCTGTTATTGTTCGGCTGTGATGTCTGAGCTCAGCCATTCTTTCCTCCTAGGATTCCAAAGCCCCACAAGGGCAGCAATGAGAGAAGATCTCATTTACCTAAAAGCGCTTATAAATTTTTAATTTGCTTTAACAAGTAAATTAACAAGTCCCTCATTCAGGCAAGTTTTATGGCCTCTTGCCACTTGGGGAAGGCCATAAAAGTTTTATGGATAATCCAGAGCTACCGAGACTGCTCATAATAAATTGTCTGTTTCCTGTTATTTTATCAAACCACTGGGCTTCTAATGACTTAAAGTCACAGGTTCCTTATATCTAGGCCTTTTATGAGGCCATATTTATATACTCTAAAGAATATCTTAAATTATACTAGGCCCCTGCTAATCGTTACAAAGATAGTCTTTATGGGCGCCAACCTTTAGCTCACGCCCAGCTAATAAATGCGGCAACATTTTTTTTTTTTGGAGACGGCATGCTGATTCTTCGCATTATTTAAGATGCTGTTTTTAGTCAGCGTTTCCATTAGCAAACACTTTGAAGTCTCTGCAACTCCTTCTGAAGACTGCCAAGTGTTCCTGTGAATGGCCCAAGGACTAAGAGCTGTTGGCACGGCTGCCCTAATCTTCTCCCTCTGCCTCCCTTTCCTGGGGGACCAACAGAATCTAAGACATGGGGTTGGGGGCTTGTGGTGCAAGCATGGGTGGAAGAGAGTGGAGAAGAATATTTCTGAAGCCTCCATGAGGCTGATGCTCAAACCTAGATGAAATGATGAAAAAATCTAAACAATGCTCTGAGAAATTATCCAAGCGAGAATCTCACTGCTGAGAAACGGGCAGCAAGAAAAAAGGATGGGCGTGTGTGTGTACGTGTACATACACACACACATACGTACATACATACATGTGTATATATATATACATATTTTATATATATACATATATGTACATATGTATATATATATATATATATATATAGAGAGAGAGAGAGAGAGAGAGAGAGAGATTTGGGGATATATCTCGGTGAATGTGCCAACAATTGCTGGAGAAAGCAAGGGAGCTCCAAGAAACATCTACTTCTGCCTCACTGACTTCACTAAAGACTTTGACTATGTGGATCACAACAAAATGTGACAAGTCCTCAAAGCTGGGGGAGGGGGGCATATTATTTGTCTCCTGTAGGCCAAGAAGCAACAGTTAGAACCAAAAATGGAACAACTGATTGGTTTAAGATCGGAAAAGGAATAACATGAGGTTGTTATGTTGTCATTTATTTAACTTATATGCAACATATATCATGAGAAATACTAGGCTGGATGAATCAAAACTGGAATTAAACTTGCTGGGAGAAATACCAACAATCTCAGATACATAGATGATACCACTCAGATGGCAGAAAGTGAATGGGGAATTAAGAAGGCTCTTGATGAGGGTGAAAGAGGACAGTATAAAAGCTGGCTTGAAGCTTAACACCAAAAAAACCAAGATCTGGGCAACTGGTCTCATCCTGGCAAATAAGAAGGAGAAGAAATGGAAGCTGTATCACATTTTATACTCAGGCTCAAAGATCATTGCAATGGATATGTGGCCCTGAAATTAAAAAAGCCTTGCTTCTTGGAAGGAAAGCTATGGTGAATCTGGGCAGCACACTAGAAAGCTGAGATATCACCTTGCCTACAAAGGCACAATGTCAAAGCTATGGTCTTTCTGGTAACAACGTATGGCTGTGAAAGCCGGACTACAAGGAAAGCTGAGTGCCACCAAAAAAGAGTCCTTTGGACAGCAAGGAGGTCAAATCAGTCAAGAGTTAAAAGAAAGTAATTTAGGGTATTCAACAACAACAAAAATGTATATAAAGACTCTCTCTGTATCTGTGTGTACGTGTGTACAGAATAGGGAAACTGTCTCTCTGTATGTATGTATGGAATAGGGAAATTTGGGAACATGTATGTGTGTGTTTAAAGATTATATATGTATATATAAATATATATGTAGAAGGAGCAAGAGAAAGAAATTTGGGAATCTATATATAAAAAGATGTGTATATATGTGTGTAGGT